>JAHWFO010037112.1:36684-98586 GCA_023313115.1 Rhysida immarginata
AAAATTTGGTACAAAATTTTGCGACTTATATTCGAGCATTTACGGTATTTTTTGTTTAGTGCAACAAAAGTCTAGCGATGATTCGATGACCCCAAAAATTAGTAAATATGTCAAAACAATATACTAAATAAATTTTAATCAAATAAACATTACTCAAATACATGGTGTACTTTAATAACAAAGTCAACATGTTTCAACAAGTCATCCTCACTGGTAGAAACTATACAAAGTGAAGAAAAGAAGGAAATCAACACGTGGAACAAAAAAAGGATTCCACCATGGAAGCAATCTCAAGGGGGGAGGGGAGAGGCTTCTAATTGGTGGATTACAACAGTGATGAAAGTAACAAGAGTCAATGAAGGAATACAAAATAGATTACAAAAAATCATGAATACCATTAAGAATAAAGTTGTAATAGGATTGTACTTGATTATTTAACAGTTGGTGGGGGAAATTAGATTTATACCCAAAACGGATTCTGCCTGGTTTATTCTTTGGCAATCATTAGAGAAATTTAAAATATCCATTATTTCATCTAGATTCCGAATTGGTGCTTATTTTTGTAGTGATTTGTGGCAAAGACTGATTTGTCATTGCCATTTATAAAAGTTCTTCTAGCTTCTCTATAACTTAAGTTTTCCTCCACAATTCAGAGGAATCCCACATCAAAATGCATGCTACAGTTGGGGCTTATTTCTTGTTATTTGCACTATGTTGATGATACCTTCATACTATATAGTGCGAACAACTACAGGGTTAGTCAAAAAGAATAGGACAAAAAGAAAACAGTTCTAAGACGACTTTATTTAAAATATACATAAACTACAGGTACATATTGATATAGCAACTCTCCAAGTTTTAGTTGGCAATGCTGTTAAGTCTATCATTTGTGTTTTGCCTGCTAGGGGCGCTGATTCCAAAATGGTGGCATCAGCTGCAGAAAAAGCATTTTGTGTGATGGAGTTTGCTAAAACATCGTCGTAATGACTGTCCAGCGACATTTTCGAACCAAGTATGGCAAGGCCACCTCACCGACATTCCATTATGAGTTCGATAGAGCAATTTGAGGAGATAGGCTGCTTATGCAAGGGCAGAAGCACAGGACGACCGTCTGTTTCCAACGAAAGTCGATGATTCGAGCAAGCAGAGAATTGAATTTGCCACAAAAAACCAAGGCACATGTTGCGCAAGCGTTTGCAGTTCAAGCCATATAGATTCCATATGGTACAAGCACTGAAACCTGATGACCATCCAAAACATCCAGAATTTTTTAGAAGAAATGCAAGAATGACTAGAGGAGGAAGAATTCGGCAACAGACTGGTCTTCAGCGACAAGACTGTCTTAACTGTGCACAGGAAGGTCAATAGGCATAATCTGAGATTTTGGGGCTCACAAAATCCACATGCAATTTTGGAACATGAACGGGATTCCCCCAAGATTAACGTCTTCTGTGCGATAACCAACCGTCAAATGTTCGGACCTTTCTTTTTCTCTGAGCAGACCGTGACAGTCATAATGTATCTCGACATGCTCTCAGCATGGTTGTTCCCAGTTAGAAGAAGTGCACAATTTCGTATTTGAGCAAGACGGTGCTCCTCCTCACTGGCACATAAGGGTCTGCGAGTACCTCAATGAACACCTTCCAGGATGTTGGATTGGCCGTGGTGGATTGAATGATGTTCCATTGATGTTATGGCCTCCACGGTCATCCAACCTAACATCCTGCGACTTTTTCATCTGGGAGTATGTGAAGGACACTGTATTCGTACTTCCATAGCCGCAGAATATGTGATACATTCGCTTCCATTACGGAAGAGATGCTGGAACAGGTATGGAATGAACTTGAATATCAAATTGACATCTGCCGTGTCACAAGGGGTGCCCATATAGAACATCTGTGAAGATACGAGGGTTGTACCAAAAGTAAGGTTCCCATATTTTTTACAAGTAGAAAACATTGTTTATTGTTATTAATTTATACATCGTTGAAAAGCTTACACTGTTGTCTATTTTTCAACATAGTCTCTATTTTTTTCGACACGCTTTTGAAGACGGTGCTCCAGCTTTTGTATTCCTAAGTCGAAGGAAGTCTCCCGCCAATCCGTTGAGGAAGCGTGTGCCGTGGGAACCTTCAGGAATGCGTTCAACAAGTTCACGGACAGTGACCCTCCGATCTTTCAGCAGCTCACTGTTGATCTTCTGGGCAATCGAATCCGAAACCGGCAGTCTTCCACTCCGTTCTTCATCGTGAACTTCCATGCGACCCTCAGCAAAAGCCCTGCACCATTTTCGGACGTGCTGAACGGACATGCACTTTTCACCATAAACCTCAGTCAGTTGCCGATGAATCTCCACGGGCGGTAACTTCCTTGCGTGGAGAAACCGGATTACTGCTCGAACCTCGCACTTGGCGGGAGCGGCGATCAACACTTCCATCTCTGACGGCTGCCAAGCGAACACTGAGCGCCGTAGCGAATCGCTCGAGAGTGCGGGAACCACTGCGCACGGCACTGTTATCGGATTTAGCCTAGCACCTTCCCTCGAGGCTGTAGTTCATTGGGAACCTTACTTTTGGTACAACCCTCGTAGGAAGAAACTTGGAGAGTTGATCTATCAATACATACCTGTAGTTTTGAGTATTTTAAATAAAGTTGTCTTAGAACCGTTTTCTTTTTGTACTATTCTTTTTGATTAGCCCTGTAATATGACAAAGACTTCAACTTTTTAGACTTCACTGTCTGCAAACACCCCCATCCACAAGTATTTCAATTTTAAAATCCATAGAAAGCCTGCTATATCATCAGTTATTCTTCCAATCACCCATTTTCCCACAAAATGGCAGCTTTGAAATTTTACATTAACCAAGCCATGAAATACCCCATCACCATTCGGGATATAAAAGAAAAGTTATCGTTAATGAGGACCTGGCTGCCTGTAATACATTCCCCAACCACGTTATGTCCTACATTATCAAAAAATTGCAACTCTATGCCAATAAGTCCGTAATCCATTACAGTAAAGAAACTACCACCAATAAAAAATATATCGTACTAAGTTCACATATATCTTATTGCTAACACTGTTCGCAACCAAGGCCTAAGATTGCTTTTTGGACAAGAAACAACTGTGCCTGCCTTTTCAATCTCCTATCCAACAACTCAAAACAAAAATACAAGAAAAGTGGTATCTACAAACTAAATTGCAAGAACTGTCACATGTGCTACGTGGGCAGAACTAATGCCAATTCAAGGACAGTTTCAAAGAACATAAAAGATCTTTTATAAACGGTGATGACAAATCAGCGTTAGACACACATCTCTACAAAAATGAGCTACATCTTGCATTCAGCGCAAATAACAATGCAATTGATATGCCTATATAACTTAAACGTACCAACCAAAAATCTTAAGCACCAATTCAGATCCACAGACAAAATAATGGATATTTTAAGTTTCTCTAATGACTGCTGCCAAAAATTAGACCTATTAATATTCATTGAAATTTTTAAACATATAGAATAAATCTAATTCCCCATAACAACTGTTAAATAACAAACTATAATCTGATTTCGACATTATTCTTAATGCTATTCATGATTTTTTTTTTTTTGTAATATGCCATTTTGTATTTCTCCATTTAGTGTTGTTACTGTTTCGACTGTTGTAATCTATCAATCAGAAGCCTTCCCCCACCTTCCCATGGGAATGTTTCTGTTTGACAGAATCCTTTCTTTGTTCATGTGTTGAACTGTGTTTCCTCCCTTCATTTTGTATAGTCGATAGCCATGAGGATGATTACCATATTTATCCGAATATAAGCCGATCTTCTATTCCAAAAAAAATGCTCTAAAATGTTTGAAAATGTAAGCCGCCTTAAATTCGGGGTTGGCTTATATTCGGGTAAATACGGTATTGTTGAAAAACATCGGCTCGGTTATTAAACTATTCCATAATATATTATCCACCATAAGTTTTCTACTATAATGCAAAAAATTTTAACCTGATAAAGCACCAGATAAAGGGAAAAGTTAGCGCTACAACTGGGGATGAGGGAACAGACTTTGATCTGACAAGTTTCAACCGAAACTAGCATGTAATATTTAATATACTGGTACATTGATACATTGTATATACTGTTTAATGTACTGTAATGTACCAGTATATTCAATATTATACACTAGTTTCGATTGAAATTCATCAGATCGAAGTTCGTTTGAAATCATATCCTCCCCCCCCCCCCAAAGTTCTCCTTCAGACTTAGGTTTTGGAGACAGAAAAGAGGATGGAAAATTGAGAAAAATAGCAAATTAATATTATATATACAGTATAAGTTATTCCCCCCCTCCTCAATTTCCTATCCACTTTGCCGTTGCCAACAGCGAACTCGGAGATGGGGGGAAATGATTTCAAACTACTAACTTCGAGCTGACGAATTTAAAATGAAACTAGCACATGGTATTGAATATACTGGTATATATTATAATAGATTATATAGTAAATGTAATATAGAAATGTGTCTCAAAAAGCTAAGGAGAAAGTGAATTCTCGAAAACAAGATGGCGACAATCTTTCGCGAAAAAGTTACTGCGATCAAGTTTCATTTATTGTAACTTCCCTCTTACTGCTATTTATTGATAATAATTGAACAATATAGACATCATGTTAAATAAATTTGTAACATTAAAGGTGAAAAGTGAAATAAATTTTTGACCATTTTGTCTTCTTCAAAATTAAATAGCCTTTTATTATTTTTTAATAAACCTCTGTCTGTATTGTATTAAGGAACATTTTGAAGAATAGACAATAATGAATTTGATTTTGAAGATTTATAATTGTAAAGATTCAGGTCATGCATTTTTAAAATTGTAAAGAGAATTTTCTGTATATTTTATTGCATATTTTATTTCTCATATGTTAGCAATGAGTCAAAAAATGGGGATCGGATTATACAAGGGGGTAATTTTTACTGTTTTTTTGGGGTCTGAAAATGGGATCGCATTATACGTGAGACCGCATTTTAGTAGAATACTTACGGTAGTTCCTTGTCTTACTTTTCCTAGTTAAAAGTTCTCATGTTGTTTTGTATATCACAACACCCACTTTCCATTTGAAAAAAATGACTCCATCCGATATGGTGGATTTCAAGATGGTGTTATATATCCCAAAATGTAGGTCTCCATACCTTTCCCCCCTTTGGTATACTTAAATGTTTAATTTTCCTGAAGATTTTGGAAATAAAAGCCTGTACTGGGACTTTTTGACCACCATGTACTTTAATTAATTTTAAAATTTAAACTTGAAAATCCGTTCAGTTAAACTGCAAAGAGAGTAAATTTTTAATACTTTTAATATCTCACCGTTTACAGTTTTGTTTCCAAAAATCCAAAAGTAATACCACAAATAAGGAATCCATGTCAATGTACTCTGTAATTAAATAGATTATTCATCTTAGAATTTCAACGGCATCAATTTCAAATTATGGAATACAAATTGTCACATCTTACTGGATCAACAAGTGGATAATCTGGTTGATCTTCAACTTTTTCTTCTTCATCTGTATCATATTCTTCTAAAACACCATCACTAAAATACAGAATTCTCTTTGGTTGTTTAATCTGGTTTACACTCGTCTCATTAAGAACCTAAATTATCAACATTTAAATCGGAATCGTTAATATTTCAATTTATTTAAAACTATTAGAATACATGTATAATTAATTTTAGCTTGCAAAACAAACGTTACACTAAAGTGCTGAAAAAAGTGGTACAGATGAACCAATTCACAGCACTGACACTTATACAGGTCAATGGTGTCGTCTCCCAGTGCATATATAAACAATAAACATCTGTGGAAAATTCACACTGGAAAAATGGCAGGTTATCGTGATTTAAACAACTTTGAACATACTACAAGAGTCATTCAAGGCTGACACAGACTTTTGTGCATATAAAATTGAGAAATAACTCTAGCACATTACACTTTTCAGGGAATGTTACGTAATCCTTTGTGAGAATCCTGCATTCCGAACAACGTATTTGATGCATGTGCAATAGCTGCAGCAAGTCTCTCTGCAGCTGTGGAACACCATTGCATAATAAAATTTCTTGTGAAGGGGGACGCTAAACATGTTGATATTTTAAGAAGACTTCAAGCACAGCATAGGGAAAAAATTATGTGATGAGCAAGAGTGTACGATTAGTGTAATCAGTTTGGCAGAGGACGAGAGATGGTGAAAATCGCATGGACATGTTCGTCCGACTGCAATCATACCAGTGAAAATCACATCCACTGAGCGAGCCATTTTTGTTCAAGGTATCACAATTAACACCAAGTTTGTTACTGCACACAGCTTCAGGGTGCCGTACGCAACGCCATTCATAAGAAAAAACCTGGGATGTGGTCAACTTTGAATGACCCTTGTAAAATAGTTGGAGTTCATAAGTTTTATCATAGCATTTTGAAGATAAGAGGCAAAGTTTGGATTTAAGCATACAACCATTTCAAGGGTATTCTGAGACCATAAGAACTTGCAAAAGCACTGTGGTCATAAAAAAAAAATATATAACAGGATAAATGTGACCAGACTCAGCAATACAATTATGGTATTCGTTGCTTATGGAATTTTTCATAAGTATAGGGTCCTGCATAACCTTTTGCTAGGGATCTGCATAGAAAACGAGAATGAACAGAAATACTTTTGGTTGATAATTACAAAACCCAATTTCATAAAAGTTTGGACAACATGACGAAAGGAAAATATGTGCAATTTATAAATGCCGATCTCTTTTTTGGTTGTATATCATCTTTTAATAAAATTGCTATTGGCAAAATGCATCATAATTTAGTTGGGACGGAAGGAAAAGACCGCACTGGAAGCCACAGAAGTGACATGAATATTTTCGAAACCTTTGGAGAACAATAAGTCATAACTTTTCCCTCTTTAAATGCTAACTGCAATGTGTGGCCAGTCATGACAACATGACAACATGGGTCGAGGCAAAGCAGTGGGTCAACATATGCACAATAGAACAAGCCAACAATTTGGAAACAACTTATCTCAGCACGAAATAGCCAGGAATCTTGGATTTCCATCATCTACAGTTCATACTATTACTAATAGGTACAGGACCAGAGGAAATGCCACCTTCGTAAAGGGCAACGATGAAGACCAATCTGACATCTCATGATCTTCGAGTTTTCAGAGGTCACTGCATTAGAAATAGACATTCAACAGTGACAGAAATTGTGAAAAGGGCTCGAGGATTCTATCAAAAACCTTTATCATTGAATGTCGTTCGCCACTACATCACAAAATGTAAGTTGAAGCTCTATTATGCAAAACTAAAGAAGTTCTTGATGAAAATAGGAAAGAAAATTCCACAGTCTGGGTTCGAACAGGAACCTTCTGCTCACCGTGCAGATGCGCCAACAATTGCGCCACTATGGACATGGAAGCATTAATGCAATCTACATGTCCTTAGGGCTGGTTGGAGCAGTACCCAGTTCGCAGGCTAGAACTATCTTTCCTACTGGCGTATAATCGTTAAAGATTAATAAATGAAAGGTCTTAAGATTTTTTCACGCCAGACCTCAGATGATGAAATTATTGATGAAAATAGGAAAGAAAAATCCACGGCCTGGGTTTGAATCAAGAACCTTCTGCTCAACCTTTCATTTATTAATCTTTAACGATTATACGCCAGTAGGAAAGATAGTCCCAGCCCGTGAACTGGAGACTGCTCCAACCAGCCATAAGGACATGTAGATAGCGTTAATGCTTTCATGTCCACAGTGGCGGAATTGGTTGACGCATCTGCACAGTGAACAGAAGATTCCTGGTTCGAACCCAGGCTGTGGAATTTTCTTTCCTATTTTCATCAATAATTTCATCATCTGAGGTTTGGCGTGAAAAAATCCTCTTACGACCTTTCATTTTTTAACCTTTAACAATTATACGATTGTACGCCTCTTCGCTGTCATTTATCAGCCCCGCCATATTTATTTGCTGTCAACAGACGAACACCAAACTGCACTGTGAGATCCGGTATATATACGAGTCCATATTTCTGCAGCTCTATGCTTCTGTAGAGAACTGATTTACCACTTTTACTGGCACTTTAGTGCAATTTAAAATTGCATTGAAATATAACAAAACAAGCTATATTTGAAATTATCTAAGTGTGATTAGACATTATTTATAACATGAACAGCCAATTGGAAAAATCGATGGTTTGTAAGGAACAGTTTAACTTTTATGATTATTTAATTCAATGTTTAATTTATTTTTTAATTTGCTTATTTTACATGGATTTTTTAATGATTTCAAAGCATTACCTCTTTTTAATTTTTTAAACAAACATCTGTTTAATTGGTGTATTAGAATAAGGTGATGTAGATAAAAGAAGGTGCTCTGGAAGAAAATTTAATAAACAGTAACAGGCATTCAAGTTTTAGATTTATGGATGATGCATAGGGCATTTCAGGTTATTCTAGAGCAAACAGAAAGATGTGAGGATGGGATAGTGGGAGAAGTAGAAATGAGCCCTGCAAAGAATACAAATAAAGATAAGTAGGAGACAAAATCCAAAAAACTTTACTTGCTAAATTCAAACCAGTAAAGTTATGAAGAGCAACTAACCATAAGCCGTGGATAAATAATCTGATGGAAAGAAAGACCCTCTTGTCCACAAAAAAGTGTTTATTAATGTACACATATATGTATTTCTATTTGCTGGGACTATCTTTCAGTATGATACAACCAGTGAGAAAAAAAACCAAAAAAAAAACACCAAGCCATCGATTATATGAGACGAATTCAGTAAGTAAGTTACAAATGGATATAGAAATGAAACAAATAGGCACTTACAAACGAATAATCTCCCAATACATTGAGGCACTTATCCTATTGTTTCACAAGCCCTACAAAACCAGTAAGATAAAATTCTTTGGGCTATTGTCTGAACCAGCCGGTGACTTCCCTTGGTACAGCTTCATCGTCGCCGAAAGATGGTGTTTAAGAGGGCCGAACATATGGAAGTTGTGAGGAGGAAAGTCAAGGCTATATGATAATAAGCAGTAACCCCTCTTAATCCCAGAAGACTGTGGACATCCTCTTACCCCCAACAAGACAACTGAGATGCTGAGAAAGTTCAAGTGGAAAATCATCGAGGATCCTCTGTACACAGAGTTCGTACGGTGCTTATAAACCTGAAAAAGTGCTTATTTTTGAAACCCTTTTTTAAGGCCTTAAATAGTGCTTAAAAAGCACTTATTTTTTGAACCAAGTGCTTAAAATTGATTTTTAATAAAGGCTGCTTCCTGAAAAACGTAAAGCATTAAATCCATGCCGTTTATCTACATCGTCAATGCTATGAGTTGTTAGCTTGTGATATAGGATGACTACGGTAAATAAAATGATTTAAGAAAAATGGCAAAGCAAAAATAAAAAAAAAATCAGATCTTGGAGAAATTAAAGAGAAAATAGATGAAAAACGTATGAACTTAAAAATTAAATCCATATTCCTGAAAGGAGATATGGAGATAAAAGCTATTTTCTGCCCAAAAAATTTTGTCCTAAACTTCTTATTGCTGTTCTTTGTAGTTGAACATACTATACATTTTATGTCTGTATAATTTTTATTAACATAAACCACATTTGTAACTTTTCAAAAAATTTGGTATTTACCATCTTTTTCAGTCTCAGCATTCTTTTAAACATTCATCATTCTGTAATTGCAATTGCTATTTATCCCACATATTAATAGTTTTTAAGATAATAAGAATAATTTTGAATTTCATACTGTCCTATTATTGCAACATTTAAATAAAAACCTTTCATTAACCAAATAAATATACTGAACGGCCGATTTAGTAGAGACACCCCACTAATAGGGTGTTAAGCCTCCTGCAGCGATGAGAACTGCCTGAATACGTGCTGGCATAGATTCAAGGTGTTGAAACCGTTGCGGAGGAATAGCAGCCCAGGCTGGCATCACAGCGTCCTGTAATTGGTGCAGGTTGGACAGTAGTGTGGGAAGGCGTCGGATGGTTCTCTCCACTTCATCCCATAAATGCTCGATTGGGTTGAGATTGGGCGACCGAGCTGGCCACTGAAGCAAGTGGAAGTCCGCGTCATGATCCTCGAACCAGTCCAAGACCATTCGAGCACGGTGACAGGGAGCATTGTCCTGCTGAAACTGTCTGTCACCAACAGGGAACACAGTCATCATGAACGGATAGCAGACAACCCAGTGTGTCACAAGAGAAGACACCCCAGACCAGCAATCCTCCTTCACCTGCCTGTACGGTTGTCTGCTGACAGAATGGGTCCACGGCCTTGTGCTATCTGTGCCAGATGCGCAGTCTGCCGTCCACATGATGAAGTAGGAACCGCGATTCGTCGGACCAGGCGACCTTCTTCCACGCATCCAGTGTCTAATGGCAATGCCAGTGTGCCCATAGAAAGCGCACTTCCCTATTTTGTGGTGATAGGCGCACTTTTTTACTGTCTGCCTATTGTTAAACCCAGCCTCATTCATCTACGGCCCTGTTTCGTCTGGAGTTGTGTTTGTTGGAGGTTGTTTTTTGGCATAACTGCCATTCACGGAATACCCTTGACACTGTTGCAGGGAAAAACCCGAGGAGGTTCGCGGTTTGCGAAATGCTCAACTGCGCCCATCGAGCTCCAATGATCATGCCTCGTTCAACGTCGGACAAATCGTTGGATTTACCCATATTCAGTCCACTTCTGCTGCTGACTGCAACTTGTGCTCCAATGCATCCCTTTTACACACCGATTTGGCCTGTTCCATTGTTTGGGTGTTACTGAGAGGCCGATCCATTTTCCGTAAGAGATATCTCTAATAAATCGGTCGTTCAGTGTATTATTTCAAAATAAACCTGTTTCCGTAAAGAAACCCATGGACTTCTATTTAGGGACAACGTCAGATTTCTAAAAATGCAAAAACTAAATACAAGTCCATGGGCTTGTTAACAGAAAAACCCAGTGCCAAGTAGCCCCTTTTCTGCTTAATAATAATATTTTTAATTTCGTTAACCTACACCAAATAGTTTTCGTATTATATAGACTGTAACCAGATTAAACCAATCTTAGGAAAAAACTTCCTTCGGTGGGAGGAAGTTGGATTAGTTAGACTTCGAGTTGATTATTGCTTTTAACCCACCACCGTTATGACTGCGAAAGAACCCACCACCGTTATGACTGCGCCTGGGGAGAAATCCTTACCGTGGAACACATCCTAATCACTTGATTTTGACACAACAAACTGAAACTTTCTTTAGGGTTATACGCTACTTTAAAGGAATTAGTGGGGGATAATTCATTATGTATCAAACATCTTTTTGAAGAAAATCAATTTTTTTAGACTAATCTAGTCAATTCATCTTTGGAATAACATAACTTTAACTAACAATTGTTATTTATTTTGCATCCATCCCTGTGATTTTTATCTCGTATAACATCTACATCTTTTTATCCAAAAGTCTATTTTGGGCACAAATTGACTGTTGTAGTTGACATGGTTGAAAACTTCAACCAACCAAAAAACTTCCAAGAACATTTCGTCTTACTTTGTCCTTAGGAAACGATCCTCCAAATAGCACCCAACATTTAATGTAAATACACATCCTGTATAGAAAATCGAAAAATATAAATAAAAGTGTTATAATATGTTTTAAAATTTTTTTTTTTTTTTTTTTTTTTTTAGACTTTGCCTATTAAGTCTGTTTGATAAATACGCATTCATATAAGGCAGACTTGCCTGATAATACCTAAATTAATTGCGCTAGAGGTGCTTATTTTTTTTCGTGAGGAAAGTGTACGAACCCTGGTACAGCATTGAACTTCTTCCAAGCAACTTCCATTTATTCTGCCCTCTTAAACATCATCTATCAGGTGAACATTTTCTCTATGATGAAGCTGTTTAGTCCCCTTAATCAAAGCAACAATGAAGCTGCACAAAGGGAAGTCACTGTCTGGTTCAGGCAGCAGCACAAAGAATTTTATATTGCTGGTTTGGAAGGGCTTGTGAAACGATGGGACAAGTGCCTTAATGTACAGGGAAATTATGAGTGGGAATAAAAGTAATTTTCAAATCAGTACTTGTATTTGTTTCATTTTTATATCCACATGTAACTTACTGACTTCCTCTCGTATAATAAAAATCAGCCAATCAGTGAATTACATAAAAGACAGAAAGGGAAATGATACAAGTACTGATTTGAAAATTAGATATAAATTAACCGTATAAAAAAAGATTATTAAAACAGTTTATTAAGAATTATTTAAGTTTACAATTTTTTTTTTAATCAAAGATTTCCAAAAATCACAAAAAATAAAAGAAAAGGTGATGATTCATCTCAGTTTCTTATAATCAGAACTTGACAAAAAGTCTACAGGGAATACTTAAAAAGTATAACCTCGAACTTGCCTATAAGAACCCAAGTACATTGAAACTCTAATGGGGAACCCCAAGGATACCCCCCCTCCCCATTGTTACAGTCAGGAATACATGAAATTCCTTGTAATAATTGTGAGAAAGTTTATCGTGGGAAATTGAAGAGGCATATAGAAATAAGATTTAAAGAACATTTTGTCCATGCAATATATGAACATCGGCAGTGGCGAAGACTACTGAAATGCGTAAATCAAGAGTATCTGTTGGACCTCTTCGAATCATTAAAAATCAAGAAAAAGGACCCAAGAATTTTACTGAAAACCGACTTTTCAAATTGACTGTAAAAACCTTCATAGTTATTTGTTTTTTGTAATATTTGTAAATTTTTGTAGAGGAAAAAAAAAAATATAATAAAATAAACGAAACAAAACACATGGCTGACACCAGCCCCTCACATCACGTTTTTAGAATATGTTGTGAAAGCATGGGTGTAAGAGTAAAATACACACAATTAATACACTTGCCATATTATTATACAGGGTGAGCACAAAGTCTTTCCCTGACAAGAAGATTAATAATAAAAAAAACTGTCAGATCAATATTTTTTTTTTGCATTATGATCTTCATCTCAAAAAGTTTTTCTTCACATCGTACACTTCAACATGTGCACCTCTGGTAGCTCTGAAAACATCTAGACAATATTCAATTTCTCCCCACATATTCACCAGCATATCTTCTGATACCATCAATATCGCATCTGTTATTCTTGCCTTTAATGTGTTCACATAGGGGACTGGTGTAGCAAACACTAGATCCTTAACATATTCCCCCCTAAGGGTATTATTTCTGGAGAACATGGGGGGTCATGCTGTAGGACCATCTCTTCCAAACCATTGGTTGGGATATGTTGAATCAAGGAATTCACGAACTGATAATGCCTAATATGGCAGGGCACAGTCCTGTTGATAAATTACCCATGGTTGATATTCCTCTAATTGAGGTGCTACACAGCACTTACAGCTACAGCATGTCCAAATAAACGTGTCCTGTAACGGATGACTCACCTAAAAAAAAAAAAAAAGGTCCAATAACATTATCATGCATTAGGACACATCACACCATTTTCTGTATGACCGATGTTAACGCTACCCACATCGCTTCGGCTCCAAACGTATCTGCAGTATAAAACCTTTTGAGATGGAGATCATAATACCACAGTGGGCAAACGCGGCTCTTCATTGAGTCAAGTGCAGCTCCCACTGAAAATCTAACATAGTTTTCTTTTATTAATTTTCTTTATCAAGGAAAGACTTTGTGCTCACCCTTACATCTGTATTTTTCTGCCTATGGAAAGTTAGGAGAGCTACAGGTTTAACATTTTTGAACAAATATTGACTTCAATAGTATCAAAGATATTACTGAAACTATCGAAGTACCAATCGTGGTGACTTTCCTGATTTAACTTCCTTTTAAGTAATTAAAATAAAAAATAGGTAAGAACAGAATATGACTCTCAGTAGTAATTCATGGCAACAACCTCGTGGTCTTTTTTTTTCTTCGGTTAAGTGACACTTGCAGCATTTTCCGAACTCAGCCAATATGGTCTAATGAAGAACTGGCTGAAAGAACAGATGTATTTTCCCAAAGTGGCTTGGAAATAGTTGAAATATGAACCAGAAAATGAAAGATAAAAGTTTCAAGTTCTGCTTATACCAAACAGAATAACAGATTTACGCAGTATAGTACAAGCTGCTGGAGTTTCAGAAAACTGCTGCAAGTGTTGCTTTTTCAGGAAAACCTTCCAAATGATGCAAACTGCCTCAGTTGCAGCAAGAATTTCAAATGGTACTTCAGTTTCAAGCATGGGTTGAGACACTGGAAACCGGTCTGAGGCAGGGGCATCTTACCAAAAGCATTATCGATGAAAACATCTATAGAAGTTGTGTGCTCGTTCCAAGCCCATAATATACTTTTACATAATATTTTAAATTTAGTTCTTACTCGAGAACCTCATGGAGTGATAATAAAATTCCAAATCGATTGGCATTTCAAAATATTAGTCTAAGATATTTATATTAGTATAGAAGTGTTTGCCATATCATGTATGACATTTTTGTTGCACAACAATGCCCCAGCGCATTCTTCTAATCCCTTCGTATTCGCCTGACCTGGCTCCTGCAGACTTCATGCTATTCCCCAAGCTTAAATCAGTGTTAAAAGGATTGTTGAAGATGTGCAGTTGGTCAAGAGGAATGTGAATGGTGATCTGAATGGGATTTCAATGGAGACTTTCATGGGGCTGTTGTATACAGTTTGTGGAGAAAAAAGGAATATACAGGGTAATTCACAATGAGTGTAAAAAAAAAAACTTTGGCATTTTATTGGAGAGATCAAGTTCAGCAAAAAATGTTATATGAATATATGCCATGTTCCAATTAGGTAGAGAATCATAGCAGATCAAAGTTTTATTACTTTTAAATGGAGTAATAAAAGCATAAGGGAGTATACAATTTAGTATAATAAGCTCAAAATGTGCTCTTTGAGCCTGAATACAAGCATGACACCTGCATCAAACATGAACTATGGCATCGTTATTGCCAATTTGATTAGCTGCATCATTATCAATTTGCAGTAACTGTTTAAGAGCACCGTTTCTACAAGCAAGTGATAGTAAATTTATAATGGACTGTATTTTGCGCTTTTAATGGTAACTAAATGTATAGATTTGCTCCTGCAATAATAAAATTTTGATCTGTTTTAATTCTGTACCTAATTGGAAAATTAACCTAAGGGCTCAAAAAATTTAGAAATTTCTTTACACTCACTGTGAATCATCCAGTTTGTAGAAGATTAATTCAATAAAACTTTTCTTGTATTTTAGTGAGTCACAGATAAATTAAATAATAAACTCTATTATAACTGGAGATAAGCCTACCAAGCATCAGGTAAAATCTTTATAGGCTTGGTAGGCTTATCTCCAGTTATAATATCATTTATTATTTAATTAATGTCCATAATAAAATCTCAGACAACCTTACACACATGGTCACAATAGCAGTTTTTTTTTCTCAATCCCCAATGCACATGAAACAAAATCCTTTGAAAAGATGATTTATGAATGTTATGGCTATAATTTACTGTATTTGTGGACTTTTTAATCACTCCGGAACCAGTTCCGGAACTTTTTAATCGTTCCTCATATATAATTAAAGAAAATTTTGTGACTCTGACTTTCTCTCTGCATATGGCAACAATGACCAATTCAACAATGAACTGCATCAACAATATTTCATTAATTATTTACTTTGGATGGATAACAATACCAAAAGAATATTGACAGTACAGCCTCTCCCCGATTTACGATCTTTCAAGTTACGATTTTTCGGAGATACAATATGTTGTGAGATGACAAAAAAAAAAAAATCTAAAAATAGAAAAATAAAACATTGAGTGATGCGATATCAACGACTACGCATTGCAATCATTACACCACATGGTTTCCGGTCTTGGTGCATATCTCATTTAGTGTTTTGTCATTAATAATATTTACTGTGTATTATTTTGGGAAGTATAGCTTCAAAACACCCTTCAAATAATTCATCTTATATCCCTCTACTTGTTGCATGTTTTTATATTTTGACGTAGATAATCGAATGAAATCACGTTTTTGGTAGTATTTGATCAAAAACAGGGAAGTTTCACCAAGCAATTGAGTAAAATTGAATGGAAATCACATTTTTGCTAGCCTTTGATCATAAATATTAAGTTTATTTATTATTTTTAACTTACGATATTTTTACGTTCCGATGGGTTTATGAGTACCTAACCCCATCGTAAGTTGGGGAGAGGCTGTATTGTGAAAGTCACATAAATAATACCTATTTGCTAAATTAAATGAAAGGATCATAATTTTTCTCGGAATTTATACTATTTACTTTTCAATTATTCTCAAGATTTGAATACATAAATTTATAGAAGTCATAGTTTCTTAGCAGGTGAATAGTGGATAAATTCCTTTAAACAAGGAATCTACTTTTCTGAAGGGGAAAGAGCTATACTCCGTCCAATGAAAGTTTCACTGGGCATGTCCAATTAAATTTTCAATTTCAATTGTTAGACATTGTTCATTTTAGCTTGCAACAATGTCTAACAATTGAAATCGGAAAATTAATTGGACACGCCCACTCAGACTTTCTTTGAACATGGTATAGTCTATTAAAGAAAATTTTGTGGCTGTGTGTATGGCAACAATGAACTAACTAAACAATGAGTTGGCTCAACAATAAATTGCTAATCATTTACTTTGAATTGATAACAATACCAAAAACATTATTGTCAGTATTGTTAAAGTCAAATAAGTAATGCCACAGTCTCCTCACTACTATGGCTTCCATTTTTGGAAATTAACAATGGCACAGACTCTCCACCTAGGTGTCTGCCAGAGGCCGCCACTGATTTCCATATAAGTTTACACTAAGCTAATTATAGCGTTCGGGCGTTTTTTAAGATGAGAAATATTTAAAACTATTTTAACATTTGTCTATTGTTTAAGAAGAGTTCAGTTATTTTTGTATATCTGATTTAGATTCAGAAATTACCTTATTAACTTTATTTTCTGAATAAAGTTTTCCTTTCCGAATATGAATGAATTTATTGGCAAACAGATATAATTTGTTTATTATAACATTGGGTGTCCCATAAGTTTCCATACATAGGAAAAAAAACCCTTTTTTTTATGAAAACAGTTTTTTGTTTATTTTTATTTAACATTTAATGTTTATATGGAAGAAATGCGTTGAATGCATTTTCAAAACAATGGTAGTCATGTAGTGTGTTTCTTAAAGGAGAGGAAGGGGTCGTAAAAAATTGAGGGGGGGGGGAGGGGTCAAAAAATTTGAAGGAACCAAGTTCTATAAACATATATTAGGGTATGTTTATATAGACCCTGGGTGAAATACACAACACATATTAGGACACCCAATTGGGGGGGGGGGGGGTCACAGGAGTCCTTTGGAATTTTTAAGTATGAAAGAGGATCGCGAGCCAAAAAGTTTAAGAAACACTGATGTAGAGCATATTATACAGGGTGAATAAAAAGGCCTGGAACAGTCTAATATCTTGAAAATACATGTCTTGTAATAAGAAGAAAAAATATGTGTCAAATGTTTTTTGAAAGCTATTTAATGGTGTAAAAATTAGCCTCCTGCAACCCTCATAAGGAGCAACTTTGAAATTTCAAATGGGAACCCTTTTTCAATGATATTTTCAAATTGTACACAATTTTTGAGAAATGTTTTATTCCTGGTGTTTTTTCAAGTGATCAAACTGTTTAAGAGATCACTCAAGTGTAGGACTTTTAAAGTTTTGAATCAATTTTATCGATGAAGACAAAGAGATAGAGCGTGGGTCTTAAAGACATTGCTATTCTACTTTTTGATAGTCTTTAAGAATTCGAAGTCAGAATTTCAAAAGTCCAAAATTTTTTAATACACATATATAGACTCTGCTTCCCTAGGACTGCTGCTCCCAAGACTTTGCTTGTGTACTAAAAAATTTTTGGATTTTTTGAAATTCTGACTTCGGATTCTTAAAGACGATCAAAGAGTAGAATAGGAATGTCTCTTTGCAAAACAGCCCACCCTCTAACTCTTTGTCTTCATCGATAAAATTGGGTTAAAAAATTTAAAAGTTTCACACTTTCACTGTCCCTATCTCCTAAATGGTTGAATAAATTGAAAACACACCAAGAATAAAACATTTCTCAAAGTTTGTGTACAATATGAAAATATCATTGAAAATAGGCGTTCCCGTTTGAAATTTCAAAGTTTCCCCCTACCCTAACCCCTATGAGGGGTGCAGGGGGCTAATTTTTGCATCATTAAATAGCTTTCAAAAAAATATCTGACACGTATTTTTTTCTTTTTTTGACAGGACATGTATTTTTCGAGATATTACACTGTTTCGGAACTTTTTATTCACCCAGTATGTATAAATAAAAAATCGTTTTCATTAAAAAAATGTTTATTTTTCTTATGTAAGGAAATTTATGGGACGCCCTGTATAATAAAGAATTAATTAAATCTATTTGTCAATAAATAAATTCCTTCATATTTGGAAAGAAAAACTTTATTCAGAAAATAAAGTTAATAATTTCTGAATGCAAATCAGATAAGAAATAAATGAATTGTTCTTAAAGAAATAAATGAACATTAAAATAGTTTTAAATAATTCTCATCTTAAAAAATAAACAAAATGCCTGAACCTTCGATTAGTTTTGTGTAAACTTATATGGGAATTAGTGACAGCTTCCGACGGACACCTAAGTGGAGAGTCTGTGATATTGTTAAGTTAACAACAGTGGAAGCAATAGGAGTGACGGGACTGTTTATTATTTAGGCTGTGGTAATACCATGGTCTTTTACTCCTCTGCTCTAATTCCATTGTTGAAGTCCACCAATTGGACAGCTGTATTTACTGAAGAGTCGAGTTTTGCCCCCTCTATTGCATGAATTTGGCTACAACCTAAACTTAGCAATGTATTTTAACAATCGTACAACATAACAAAACTATCAGCTAATATTAAGTGTTCAGCAACAAATAGTTAACATTAATTTACAGTTTTGTTACATTGTACGAATGTTAAAATATATTGTCAAGCAAAAGAGGGGACAAAAATCGACCTGTCAATAAATACAGCAGCCCAATTGCTGGATTCCAACAATAGAATTCACATGTGTGCACAGATCACGGGATTAAAAGACCATGATAACAGAGACCTGTTTGCTTAATAAGATCATAATTTTTCCAAGAATTATAGTACATGTACTTAATTTTCAATTACACCATAACCCTCTTATTAAGAATTCACTTAATACATAAATTTTCTCCGGCCCAACCCCGACAATATAATTTACATGTAAAATTGCTCTAATAATAGGAATATACAGTAGTACCCGTTTAGCACGATTCTGAAGGGACTGTACAAAAATAACATATTAAACGGGAAAACGTCTTAGGCAGGAAGATCTAAAAATACACAAAACTCATACATGAACTACTCTATCATGTTTTTTATTATTCTATAATTTAGTCATTGTTTTATACATATTACAAATTGTAATTATACTTTAGTCATGCACCTTGTCATTATAAAAATAAATATATGACAATCTATTTGAAATCAGCATCTAGTGAGAACGTTTTAATTTAATTTTGGATATTTTTGACGAGGAACAATGGATCAAATGAATTAGAATAAAAACCTGAAGAAGGCATATACGAGGTGGGAACATGGAGGTACACTGACAATCGCCATTGCATAAATGAGCTCAAAGTACATACGCACAGTGGCGAGGAGGAGTGCAACATGCGAGAACATGATGGAATAAGTTGTATGGAAAATTTACGTAAAGGGACCGAGAAAAAAAAGAGCATATTATGCGAAAATTCGTATTAAACATGATCGTATTAAATGGTACCATTGTACAGGATCTTTATAATTAAAGTTCCATTTTGACATGGCCATAAAAGAAAAAAACTACTGGACCAAAAGCTATAACACTTGGTAATATTATACAAGAGGGGATGGGAAGTTCATACCCACCAAAAAAAAAATTAGTTCAAAAGGTCACCACCAGAATGGAATGGCGCTCTATGCAATATTTGTATATGAAATTAGACACGAAGACACAGGTTAACAAGTCTTTAATCGTTACTAAAATTCTTTCAGTAAATGGTGGGGGCCACATTCAACATGTAACTAATTTTAGTAACGATTAAAGACTTGTTAACCTGTGTCTTCGTGTCTAATTTCATATACGAATATTGCATAGAGCGCCATTCCATGCTGGTGGTGACCTTTTGAACTAATTTTTTTTTTGGTGGGTATGAACTTCCCATGCCCTCTTGTATAATATTACCAAGTATTATAGCTTTTGGTCCAGTAGTTTTTTTTTATGGCCATGTCAAAATGGAACTTTAATTATAAAGACCCTGTATTTTTATGAAAATTCGGTTAATACGTAAGAAATTTTCAAGTTTTAATTTTAAAAGATAGAATTTTTATTAATTATTTATTTTTTTACATCAAAAATTTTAAGATCCTATTGTTCTTGAAATTTTAATGTCACATGTCTAGAATGATAAACCGTTTCTTTTGTATCACAGTACATGGTACAGTATATGGCAACAGGTGCTGGAAAACGTCATCCCGAACTGCTTCCGGAAGACGGAGTTTGCGAAGGATAGGCCTACTGAAGAGCCAGAGGAGGAAGAGGAAGACTTTGAAGGATTCCCAGAATGGAAGATTCTTTGAAGCATAGACAGTTAGAAATTATCTCATTTAAAGACTGTGTAGAAATAGACAACAATGTTATAACATCAGATTCTTTAAAAGAACATGGAATTGTGGAACGCTATCAAGGCAGACAAAATGGAGAATCAGAAAAGGCCAGCGCCATCTTTAAAGCGTGTGCATCTAAGAGCATATACGAGGGTTGGTCGAAAAGTAATGCCTCCATAACTGTAACTTAATTTGTTAACCGATTTTCAAAATTCTTTTTATATCCAATACATACATTTATCATCTATGTAATGCACCATTCACTTTTGACACAGTCCACATCCCTTTCCACGCATTTCGTCAACGCGTGACTAGTCGGATAAGCCTGTCGGAGAGGAATTCCAGGGTTGTTGTCGAAACCAGGATTGAATGGCAGTTTTAGACCCTCTTCTGCAGCACGATAACGCCCGCCCGCACACGATCACCACACAGCAGTGGCGTTGCAGCGCCTAGAGTTCAAAGATACAGTAGAACCTCGATTTTCCGTTGTAATGGAGGGGAAGGGGCTGATGGTTATTTGAAAATGACGGATTATCCATTTTATTTAAATAAACAGAATTAATAAGGTATGTACTATACACAAAGACATAGTGGGCCTATAATAAATCCACCCTCCAAGCTAACTGTAAATAATTACTGTAATTTAAAACTTCCCTCCAAAAGAGACAGATAATGGCATTGAAGCAAGAGCATCTTCCAGGCAGAAAAGAAGAGGTAGCTAACGGGAAAAGCAGACTCACACAGGATATTTGGCATAGTTTAACTTTGCTATATATTTTGTTCATACACCCATGAAAATTTGTAAATATATATCATGGAAATAAAAATTATAGATGATGATGGTTAATTGGCCGAAACAGGTTAATCGGACGGAAAATCGAGGTTCTACTTAAAAAAAAAACTGCAGTTCAAAGATGGAAGACTTTGCACCTTGCAACTTTCACAACTTCCCAAAGAAGAAAGAGCACCTTAAGGGACATGAGTTGCGTTCCAATGACAAGATGAAAGATGCCATTCAATCCTCAAGTCGACAACAACCCTGGATTCCTCTCTGATGGGTTCACCCAACTAGATACGTGTTGCGAAATGCGTGGAAAGGGATGGGGACTATGTCGAAAAGTGAATAGTGCATTACACAGAGGACAAACGTACTGGTAAGTATCAAATACAATTAGAATTTTGAAAATCGGTTCAAAAATAAAAAAAGCTACAGCCATGGAGCTAATATCTAAAGCAGTCTTACAGTGTAGCGGGCTTAAGAAGTCAGCTTACAGTGTAGCGATCCGGATAACCAACTCTTTAGTGACGAATAACGCAGAATGTGCAGAAGAAATTATACGGAAAGTATATGCTAGTGTGTTAACATTTCGTTAAGTTTTATCTTTATTTTCTGTAAGTATTAACGAATCCTGAATTAGTATGAGCTTTGGTATACTAAAATACACATATACCAAAAATTGTTATAATCAGGAGGCAAATATCCATTTCATTTTTTCTCTAATATAACGGTAACAAAAGCAATTCTAGTAGCAGGAAGAAGAGAAATTACCATACAAGCAGACTGAAAAGTTCATGAGTGGGAGAGGAAATGAAATTGGGAATAATTTATGTGAACCGATGGGTTAATTAAAACAATGACAGCTAAAACAACGGGGATGATGGGAAGAAAGGGACTAAAAGAAAAATTATTCTTGATCATGACAACTAATAATTCCAATGATGTAAAAATTGCTTCGTAAAAATGTTCTCTTTCCCCAAGACTAGTTACTAATGATTTTGGATTTGATCAATTTTAGGACTAGTATCATAGGAAAAAACAAACAAAAACAAACTGATCGTTCGTGGGCGTGTCAAAGGTAAAACAGATGGCTTATTACAGTAGAACAGATGCGTGCATCCTGCTCAATGACTTGTCTGGGGATTTTATTCATAGCACGGTTTTAAATGTCTTTAATAATTTTCTGTTAAGTTATTATAGCACCGTGAATTCAATCAATACTAATCGGATTAGAAAACAAGTAGCGCGCGACTGGCAGCCAGATGTAATCTTGACAAACTATTTATTTTATGAAGAAAATAAACGAGTGATGATTTTTTTTTCATCAATTCCTACTTTTAAATGCAGACACTGTCATCATTAAAGTATCTATTCAAAAGTTAAGTTAAAAATTAAAAATACAATTTTATTACCGGAATGACAGCAGGCGTGTCCTCGGTTTCCATATCGTCTAGATATACGGATTGTTTAGAGGCGAATAAAGAGATCTTTCTAAAATAATCAAATCGTTCAAGTATATAAAAAGCTTTACAGTAAAATTATAAATGACTGGGGTTTATATAATGAAGGAAATTCTCCTCAAATGCTGGTATAAAAGGATTTCTCTACACAAATTCGCAATCAAAACTTTTGATCTTCAGGAAAAACAACAAAATTAAATTGCCATCGTTTCGTAATTCTTGTGTATTTTCTGTTTCAAATACTTGCATTGCTATATATGTTTCACGTATACAGCTCTAAATTTATAATTTAATATCTACAGGGAAAATATTAACATCTGCATTAAATACAAAATCTGCTACATACGAAACTACTACTGTGATAAAAGTTCATAAAGGCTTTTTTAATGAAGATTTATGCTTTACGCATGCGCTATTACCTACCGGAAATGGAAACGGAAGTCAAGGCAAGAAGTTCATTGGTCTTGTTGTGGGCTAGTTCGATCTGAAGTGTTAAGTCATCCAATGTCAATGACAATGAAAGCGCATTAATTACATGCTGAATTTAATTTATTCCTTTAACGAGCGTTGAGCAGACGAATAGCGTATGAATTTTATGGGCGAAATTGTTGTGCTGGCGTCATTTGATTGACGGTTCTTAAATTATTATTATTTCTAGGAAAGACTTGGGGGAATTTTTTTGTAAAAAATCCCATGACTCAAGATGGAGAAATTGATAATTTGTATTGATGTGACAAAGCAAGATGCAACGGTTTCTAGTTTCTGAAGATTGAAGACACTTGAACATCACGAAAATAAATTTAATATCTATATTGAACAGCTATTCCTTTAAAATAAAAAAAAAAATAAAAAAAAAAAAGCTTTCACTCATTTTAAGTGCATGTCTTTTTTTTTTTGGTCAATTTAGATACAGTAATTGACTCTCAACAGCTTAATAAAGCTACCATATTTTTTAAGTTTACAAAAGATACTTCATTACAATTCTAAATACAAAATAATAAAATAAGTACAGATTTAAATATACATAAAGACCCCAAAAAATGTTTTGGGTGCTTATGATAACCAATTTGATGAATTTAGAAGTTGACAGATGCAGAAGAAAAGGACATGACCAAGAACCCTGGAATAAAACAAAAATTAAACACACACCCTGAAATAAAGCTGACGTTTCGGATAGAGGCTATCCGTTGTCAAAGTAAAAGCACTTTTACTTTTTACTTTGACAAGGGATAACCTTATTCGAAACCACAGCCTTTTTCAGGGTCTTACCACCTTGTGCTCAATTTTTAACTCTTATGCATGTACAGGTTTTTCTTTTGTTAAAATGTGTATACATTTTTTGTGTGGTGGTAAAAATGAGTAGAAACTAAATAAACTTTAAGGAACTGGAACTTTTAAGCATGCCAGAATTTCTAGGCATGACAAAGATTTAATGCATGAATAAATATCACGGATACAGTAAAAGCAACTCTAAAACTTGGGCCTGATAAGAACCAAAATTGTTGAAACCAAATCTTTCTTCAAAAACTGTACCATAGAGTAAAATGAAATTTGTCTTTGATGTTGTTCAGTCCAGAGGCATACCTAGAATAGAATTTTGTTGGGGGTGGGGGCTAACTTTGTGAATAAAAATATTTCCAGTTTAAATTCTTTAAAAACAGTAGAGAATATATTATAAGGAGAAAGAAAAATCCCATTCTCGGCTAAATTACAGTTGCAGTGATTCTGATGTATCACCATTGCTTTGCTTTTCCTTGTTGACGAGAGCTATGACCCCCTTGGGCACTCTTCTAGACAGCAAAAATTAAGGTGTAAGGCAGGTTTTCTGCTTTTTACAAGAAAATTTTCAGAAATTATGGGTAGCATCTCTTATAATAAGCATCCGTGTATAATACGCTTTAAAATTATTAATTTAAAAAAGAATTAATTGTTCAAAGGAACCAGATGAGAGTTGTATAGCAGATCACTTGCCAAATTTTGCTGTGTATTCCCTTTCAAACAACAAGCAGGATCACTGACCTATCTAAACCAACAGCAAAAATCAGTTCCTTTGTACGAGGGTAGCCCAGAAAGTAATGCACCACAATTTTTTTCTCCATCCCCAACAATGGTACGAATGCGAAACTTGAGATATGCATTCCTTGAAATTTTCGGAGTGCGCGCGCAAAGTTTCCGTTTCTTCTGACAGATAGCGTACGTGCAGCAATGGAACAATATAGCATCTGTAAGTGATGTACGTTACAAACAGCGTGTCGTCATTGAATTTCTCACTGCAGAGCAAGAAATGGTTGGAAACATTCACAAACGTTTATGTGCAGTTTATGACACCTAGCGCCCTCAGAATTTCACTCGTTTGGGCCATTAAAGAATCCATTAATGGAAGACATTTTGAGGATGATGAAGAGGTGATTCGTACAGTGAAGACATGGCTGCATGAACAGAACAAGGTACCGACAGGGCATACATGCCCTTGTGTCACGCTGGAGGCAGCCCATAGAACGGGACGGAGATTATGTGGAAAAATAAGGAGTGTAGAAGAAGCATCATTCTTTCATGTGTATAAGTTTCATTGTGTTCAATATATAATTGTTGAAGGAAAAAATTGTGGTGCATTACTTTCTGGGCTACCCTCGTATAATGAATTTCAATAAATGTAACATGTTCTCATGTTCAGAGATTGTCATGCATTACTAATCGTGATTTTAACATGCTATACGTATGTATATGTACTATATTACAGGGACATTTGGTGAAATTCTAATGAATCACAGTGGATATGCAGGAAGGTTCAAATATTTGTGGCCATTATGTGGAAAGATAAGAGACAGGTTTTCCACATGTTCTTTATTATTTCCTTTAAGTAAGGAAGAACACATGGCCATGTGGAGATATTCATATACACCATGATTTCAAGAAAAATGAATTTGTAAATTGTCAATCCAGTATCTCCATGAGTACTGTACAGGGGGGAAGGGGGACTCAAATTATGTTAAGTTTATTGTTGTTGTAATCATAAACAAAAACAATGATGTCAGGAAGCTCAAATGATGAAATGTTGGAAATGAAACAACCAGACATTCAATTCAAGTCAATTTGGAATTCCAGGAAAATTACATGTCATTGTATGCTCCATCCTCCAACACTGGCATCACTATTCATCAAGTATAACTTTGAAAACAGATGCTTAAATTTCTTCACTTATAAGGAAAATGACTGAAAATAAAAATGCGTAGTGAGGGATCTTAAATTTTCATTCTAACTAATATTTCAAAGCCAATAAACTGAATACTGATGAATATTAACCAGATAATAAATCTTCTGGAAGTTTGTGCAAATTTCAATGTAACTAAATTGATTCTAAGACTTAGTGCTCCAAATTACAGAAGAAAAAAAAAAAAAACCCAACCAAGACTAAAGATCCAATACCAAAGTGTAACTGAACAGGTTAAGGATAGATTCATTATAAATATGCAGTAGCTGCTAATATTTTCCATATATCTTCTGCTATCAGCAATTCAACAATGGTCCTGTTGTTTTACAAAATTTTTCATTATTTATTTATGAAAAGGTAAGTTTTTCTTTTATCATTAATAAGTTCCAGAGTTGTTCTTGTACTAGACAGTTTCAGCAGACCCATCTTCCTCTGTTCTGGCAACCAAGGTATCAGCATGCCAGATGACAAGTGGACCCCCCCCCCCTCCCCTACACCCAGTCTATTACTGAATATGACAAATAAAATGTGGATGATCAATAACTAAGTGAAAAAAAAAAAATACATGTGAAAAAATAAAAACTTCAAATGATCATGTGAATGTTATTTTCTTGGACAAACTCAGCAGAAATCCCAGTTGATGTCCATCAATTATAACAAAGCACTAAAAAATCCAAATAAAGTGAAGTTAATGCTTTAGAAGTATAGCCCAAATAAATATTAAATTATTTTCATTTGATACCATTTATATTTTGCGCATATTAATTTAGGATAATGGTTATGTATATAGTGCCAGCTTTTCAGCAGAATTTCTCTTCTTCCAGTATTGTATAATCACATTAACCATCAAATTTTTACCTGATACAAATTTCCTGAGTCTATGTTGTAATTTATTAATATACAAATTCTATCTACAGCTGTAACTATTGGCACAGTGCCATAAAAATTGGGATGTTTTTGGCATCCATGATGCTAAAATTTAAAGGGGAAAATGAGGAATTGGGCACAAAGGCCTCTGCTCTTTTCACCTATGCAGTAGAAATAGAAAATTGCAAGGTGTGCAGACCACATCCAGGTTATTCTTTTGTGGCAACACCTAACAACTAAATTGGCACAGAATCAAAAAAAAAAAAAAAAAAAATTTCTTTAAATATTGGCCACCACAGCTTTACAGAGTATCTTATGAAATTTTGTAACCAGTAAATGCCTCAAAAATTATTATACTTCAAAATACTGTTATGTCAGTAAGGGAAAATATTCAAATAATAACTAAAAAAAAAAAAAAAAGAAAAGAAAATTAAGTAATTCATTAAATCCCAGCTCTAAATAAGTTTTAATTTTTTTTTCAGGTACAACTGCAAAATAAGTGTAGATTCATAAAATCTCCTGATTATAATTTTCTTTATTATTCCTGAATATAAAAGTCACCACTTCTTTTAACATGTGAACTTGATATGGTTAATTTTAATTAGCATGAATGCTGCTCAAATATCAATTATGAAAGCATTAAAAAAGAAATTTCCACTCCTTACCACTAATTTACTTAAAAAGGCTACGTTTTCTCATGACATCCTTCCCTTCAGATATACAAATGCTCACTTTATCATTTATCTGATTAAGTAAGAATTTGAAATGATAGAATGAAAACTGAAAAGTTCTGTAATAAAATTCTAAAATCTACATTTCCAAAATTGAAATAAATAACTTTAAATTATAATAAAAGGCAAAACAATAACTACGTTCTCAGAAAAACATTTCATTTAAATTCCTGTTTCTTTCACATTTTCTTCTTTCAGAATGTTTTATCAATGATTGAGTGGCAATAAAATGTTATCAAGGCGAGATAAACTAATACTGAACGCCCTTTATATTGTTATCTGATATTTGATAAACCATTATTTTTTTGTAGAATTCTAATGATCAAAATTATCCTTTAAAGGAAATAAGACCATACTTTAACAAATTCTACGTAATGCAGTTTTTGTATTACATTAATATTCGGGTTAGAATTATGGCTCCATAAAAAAAAGAATTTGGTAGCCCTTACCTATCCAAAAATGTATCTGAAATAAGCAAGGTGGAAATGGGGTAATCGGTTTGATGAAATAACGATAAATTTAAGATAAGTCTCATAAAATTATCAAATGCACAAGGAAATAAATTTTCATTAAGAAGTTTTCAAAGAACATGCATGTTTCAAGAAATTTTAAGCTGTGAACATTAAATAAACAAAGGGGGAAATTCCATTTTTAACCCTTTCACTGCTTAACTAAATTTTATCCTCATTCCTGGTAAGATGAAATTATCTACTTTTTACATCAAAACAAAAAAAATTTTAAAGCCTGTGGGATAAATCTGATTTCCTCAGATAAAGGTAATGAAATCAGATTTATCCCACAGGCTTTAAAAATTTTCTTGTCATGCTATGAAAAATATATAATTTCATCTTATCAGAGCGATACGTCCACTTTACGCAGCAAAAGGGTTAAAGACGACTGTGATATTGTTACGTATCCCTATATACAATTTTTCAAAAATTAATAAAAATTACAAGGGGCAAATACCCTTAATAGTTTATCATATTCAAAATCAGTTGTGAAACTAATAACTGCCATTGTAGTTTGGATTACAATACTGTATACTAAAATTAACTTTTTTTTAAAAAAATGATCTCCTTAAGTGTAAGAAAAGATAAACCATAAAACAATAAATAGTAACAATGATTAATCCTCTTCAAACTATTCATAACTACTTCCATTTAGCAATTATACTAGTGTATGTAATGTAATATCCTATTAAACTTAATAAAATAATAGTATGGTTTAAGGACAAAGACTGATATTATTTAATGCAAAACAATGAGAAGAAAGAAATAAACTGTAAAGCTTCCAGTGTTAATTAATTGATACCAATCCACTATTGATTTTCTTCTAATGTGATCAGTGAAACTTAAAATCGTCACAAAATAAAAACTCCGAATTAAATATTTCATGCAATTTATTCGTTTTGGTGCTTAGCACAGAAATTGAATAGAAATATCAGCCAATACATTTAGATGCTTTCATGTATAAGTTTCTAAACATAAAAAAATTAAATAAATAAACAAAATCATTCAATTTCTGAGATCCACTTTTTAAAGCATTATTAAAAATGACCTTCACAAAAAATGAAAGGAAAAAATAAATAATTCAGTAAATTTCTTTTTAAACTTTTATTGACATAAAAAAAAAGTATTCAATTTTATCATTATGCCATTATTTTTGTACATCCAGACAGGTTTTGCCATCACTTTTTTTTCTACCAAGTTTTGTTCCACCTGCAATTAACTTTTCTAGAACAAATATACAAGCAGCATTTAATATCAAATGACATGTGCTACAATCTTTAGGCTTGTGATGTAAAATTTCATTTAAATACAAAAGGAAAAAAAACCTATTAACTTGATTTGTATAAAAGATTTATAAACCCCACCCTCTCATTTAATTGTGCCCTTCAACGATAACATACTGGCCCAGAAATTGGCCATTTATTTGCTCTTAAAAAATAATTTGGAAGGCTGCGCACATAAAAAATGAAAAAATATTACATTGCCCCCACAGTTGAATTCGTGTGAATGACTTAAAGAGTCATTTTATTTATTTTTTTTCTTCAAATTAACGAGTAAAAGCAGATAATCAATTAAATGCCAATTACCAATATATATATTTTTTTTTTGGTGTGGTAATTCATTTATAAAAAGGTTACAGCTATAATAATTTTTAATAGGAATAAAGCCACACAATTACACAAAGTTATACAAGTAAATGACCCAATCTGGACTACAGGTGAGGAATTCTGATCAAAACGAATTTTACACATTAGTGAAGATTAAAGTACAGAGCATGACATCTCCTACACGTTGATACAAATTTTTTTTTAATTTTTTAAAATTTTTTTTTGTTTTTTTACCCAATAATTTTTTTCCACCAGTAACAATCAAGGCTGTTACTGGAAAAAGTTTTTTTTCACTAATCAATGGTGGAAATCCAACTGGAAGTTAAACAATTAAATTGACTTAGGAGCGATCTGTGGATCTCAGCTTTTCTTCGACAGATTCTTCACTAGCCTCAGCATTGTCTGTGGCTTGGATGTATTTATGTACGCCTACCAAGCTCTTCTTTAAGGCATCGAAACTGCTAGAGTATAACATCTTCTTTTTAACTTTGGCTGTATCTGGACACCTGCAATACAAACAAAGTAACGAATTAGAGAATCCGATTAGTGAATGAAAAAGCTCGAGACAACGTCTATAAAAAACAAATGCAAAATGCTCACCACGCCATCAGAAAGAGCTTTTGCTTCTTACTCCCCTCCTGAGTGCCTTGACACTGATGTGTGTATTCAAAGTCGAACACACCGTATCTGCACTCGCCGGTTCCGCCTTTCTGTAGATCGTTCAAGAAGTCGCTGTAATTTGAATTCCTTTCGCCTATTATTTCGACATCGATTTGTTTCTCATCTTTGATGAAATATATGGCGTATCTGTATTTCTTATCCTTTTTGATTTCTTCAAATGTTGTTTTGCAAGCGTCTGCAACAGTGACCCCTGAGGCCTAAAGAAAAAAGATGGGTATGTTTTATTACTATTAAATAATATTATAATAATAATCAGTGCTTAGCCAATATTAATTCTAACATAAAATATGTATCATCAGCTTAAGGAAAAAAATTTCCTTTTAAAAAGTAATGCAGTTCCCTATTGATTAACGAGCGCGGTGGAAGTTAACTTGGCACGCATTCCAAGCAAATAATCCATCAATTTCTTTGTATAAAGTCAACTGAAAGGTATTATCAGGGATGACCGTACATCACCGATCTGGAGGGGGTGGGCAGAGGGGATTTCATTTGAAACACCGCCGTCTTTAAAAAGCATATTCCAAGCTATTTCTAAATACATTTACGCGCTAGTTTGAATTCCGGGAACTATATTTAGTTATTATACTTTTCTCTTCACAGTTTAATGACGTCAACTGCAAATGAAGTTGTTGTAACATTTCGATGCGAGCATAAAACGAAGCATCCAACACGAGGTAAGTTATACATTAAATCCAATAATGCTTAGCTTTATAATGCTCGCCTTATTAACGCAAAAAGAATTACAAAAATTGCGAAATTTATAAGTCTGCTGTTGTCATCAGTTTTTTTATTTAAATGTATACTAAACCAAATTAGGCTTAACGATTTTTTCCCCCCCACTCCCTTTTACTAACACGGTAAGTTTTAGAATTTTTTTTCAGACACCTTGTTTATTTAACCTATTTCATTATTATCGCTACTGTCTTAACCATTCAGTTTAAAAAATGAATCGAAGCGAGCACCGCTATGAGCAGCTCATCTGCCTTTCCTGCAATAGGCAATATGGCGGTACCGGAGAAATTTTCTACAGCCAGCACGAATTCTCCGATTCACGATCACAGTGATTTTACAACTTATTAAACTGATTAACAGCACAAATATTATCCACCAAGATTTTGAAAATCAATTGACATATTCCGTACTCACCATGCTGAGCAACTTTTTCTTTTAGTAGCCCTCTGAACAAACTAACCAATTTCCGTCAGGGTTCTAGTTACAAAGGGAAAGGGTGGTTCGTCAGCTAGTTCCGATGAAAATTACCAATATCGCTGCGCGCCAGATCTTGCTAACTTACAGCCAACTCGATTGGCAGACAGGCTGGAGTGAGTGGTGAGCTTGCTCTAAGTCGGACCAATCGCGCGGAGCCTTTTATTTCGCGTTACAATGCAGTTTATTCATAAAAGATAAATTTCTACGCCATGTTTCGTAATTTACGACGTCAGCTTAATGATAAACAAAGATTAAAAATCTCTTTCCAGGGTATAGGAGAATATGAAATAAACAGCTCTTAGTTTTTAACTTTTTCTCGGAGGACTATTTATTTCTTTTTCATAAGCAGCAATCTGAGGTGAATCATCGGTTGTGATTTGGTCGCTAACATACCAATCAGGTCACGTGAAAATATTCTGTCATTTTCCACCAATGGAGCCTAGGTGAGGAGGATATTACCATATTTGGAGAAGGAGCGGAGCAGTAGCGCGTATGTTTGATGAGCAAAAGCGATCAAGGATGTGGGTTTGTTGAGCTTTTCAAATTATTCCATTTTCACTTCGAACCGCGGTTCAATATTTGTATAAGATAACAAACGTGGATAGTGAAACTCTCAATGCCCTTCCTTATTCCTTAATTGGGCTAGTAATAGCGTTTTCAAACGCCGATTGGGAAATCAATTATAATTAACAGTTGACATATAGACACAAACAAAGCGCTTCTGATGTTTTGAGACGAAAACTTGGCGGTATAATCATAGAAAATACCTTTATAATTCTGCAGGTTTTCCGAAAGAAAAAGGAGGGGGAACAAAAGGCATTTCACTCAAAAAGCACCTTTCTTTCAATCACCCTACCCTCCTCTAATTAATACATTTATTGCCTTGTTATTCATCGAATTGTTGCTTGCTTGTTTGTTTTGTAATCACATGTGATGCGGATGGGAACCAACTGGCGGCTCGTTTGGGTTTGAGATGTACGATCGCTTTTTTGAAATTTCGAGTAAAGATCTTAAATTATTAAACTTTTTTAACCTTCTAATATTAGGATTAATCATAATTAGCGGTTTGCGATTTTAATTAATAAATTAAAAATTAAAACCATATAGATCGTGGATGCTCACTTCGATTTACTCATCCATAATGACTTTGCACAATGAATGAAAGATTGTCCTATTTGGGTATTTAATAAAATAAAAGTGTTTGCATGTTGTTGAACTTTTAAGCATTATACTAGAAATTTGAACGCAAAGCAGTAAAGTGCACCCGTCGAGGCATCATTGTCTGTCAACATAATCATTTCGGGTAAACCCGAGGGATTAAAACGTGAACGTAAATATATTATGTTCTAATTAAGGGAAAATTAATTTAAAAAATAATTTTTTAAAACATTATTGATTATCCAGAAATTATCTTAAAAGATTAACACTCACTGCATACACAGCCTTTCATAATATTAATATTTGAATTTAATTAAAAAAAAAAATTACTATATCAACCCTACCAATATCAAAGTAGGACATGCTAATTAACTTTCAATCACATTCTCTTGTGCATACGTATCTATGAATTAAATATACTTATTTCTTTTTTTTTTATTTTCATCATAAAATAAAAAATATATTCATTCTCAGTACAGATTACATTTCAAAGTGGCCTCACAGCTTGATACTTTCAAAATGGTTGTCATTATCAGAATGATTTAACTCATTTGTTATTTAATCCTCTGTGTGTGTGGTTAGATTATATAGGCTTTGCAATTACCAGTGAAAATGTGTCAATTTCATTTTATTTTGCATGCTATTAAAATATGTACATGCTTTAACAAGTATCAAAGATAATGAATGATTCGATTAGAAATGTGATTGCTTAGACAATAGAATATTGAGATGCATAATTAAGTGTCAAAAATATACTAATATGGTATGAAAGCGTTTAGCTTATATTAATCCTTCTCTCTCATTTATTTATTTTAAAATTAAAAAAAAAAATTATAACATCTAAAATTATATTTGCTATAAACAAAAATTAAAAATAAAATCTGTAAATCATATATCAATAAACATATTTGTTGTATTTTATAATTGTTTGCTTTATTTTTTTTTATTTATTTATTAATAAAGTGATTGATTTCTTTGTTTTTAAAACTTTCCCTTCCCTAAAAAGCTTATAAAATAATGATTACATATTAATACTTCCTCTTATGCAATTAAAGGAACTAGCCCCCAAAACAAACGAATGCAAACTGCTGATTGATCTATATAATCATTATACTTGCATATAGGATACTTTTGGTACTCGATCATATTAAAATCTAAAATGAGATAATTACAAAAAAAAAAAAAAAAAAATTATTTCCCATATTCAGTATGTTCTATTTGAGGGTCTTTTCTTCACTTCCTGTTGATCAAAAATATTCTACAAATTTTGCTTTGGTTTCCTGGGTTTGTCTCTACAAAGAACTTGTAAAGTTTTTTATATAGATACGTGAGCAATTAGTAAAATTTATTCCTCTTGAGAATAATGAAAGTCTAAGTTTTAAAAATAACGATTTAATGATTCATATGGTTATGTACAACGAGTTAACTAGCAATGCTATTAAAAAATACAATTTCTCAATGACATGATTGTAAATTTTAAATAATAAAATTGATACGTTTTAAAATACAATGTTAGAATATTATTTTACAAAATTGCTTAAATTATAATCTAGCATAACAATCTAATCATTCCGTTGTCTGCTCCTAGCAAAAGTAGGCGGTTTAAAGGTAATACTGTTAAAGAAGTCACGACTCCTTTGAATGTTTCAGAACGAAGTCGGGTTGAAGAGAAAGAAGCCTATTTAAAAAAAAAAAAAAAAGAAAAAGTTATCGATGAATCTTCAATAATACAATTAAAATTAAATACCTAAAAATATAATTACCAAGTTATCTACAGAAGTATGCACTCCTATTCTATTTGCAGTTGTTGCAGAGATCATTTCATTCTTATAAAAACTTAAGCAATGAACTGGTTCTGTGGGACCTTCAAAAATAGAAATATCATACATTTTAATCAGAAAAACATTCTATTATTCTGCATTTTTAATAAATTCCATTATATGAAAATTATTGTGAATGTATTAACTGTATATAATTGGCATTTGTACATTATTTCAGTTTGTACATTACTACACAGTCTTTCCACAGCATCAATAATGATTATTAAAAGAAGCACCATCAATTATATTAAATCCCAAGTATAATAATTTGACACAAACATCCATTAACATAAGTAACAATTGACAAATAATTAAATAAAAGCAAGAAAGAGAGAGAAGTCAACAATTAAATAAAAAACAGATTAAAATAACAAGAAATTAATCCCCACTGAAGAGCGTATAGGAAAGTGGCAGAAGCCCAGAGTTTTTTTAATCACTTTTATCCACACTTTTTTAACCTACTTTTTTTTTTTCCTTCCAAAAATTGATTTTCTCGAACATATTTAGAAAATGAGAAAGAGCTCTATCTTCATGTGTTTCTCATAATTTCCAATCGAATGACAAATCACAGGCCATATGTGCCATTCTAAATACCACGTGACTGTTACCCTCAACTCCAACCTCACTGGGATAATTGGGCCCAAACTTCATAGTATTATAGAATTTGCCAAGAGGAATCTGCATACCAAATTTCACTCCTTTACTACATACCTATCATATCTATATTTCATATAGAACAGAAGGTCCCCTGTAACTCCAAGCCCAGTGGGTCAATCAAAACCAAACTAAATAGTGAAGGAGGACATGCCTATGGTAAGATAAATTCCGAATTTCATCCTTCTACGTCAAAAAAAATGTAGAAAATATGAGGGATGGACCAAAAATTGTAAAACCAAAAATAGCTTCATTCTTCCACTACTTAATAACTGATGAGACTAGAAAGTCTTAAAACATTCTTATTTATGTACCGGGTGATCCAAAAGTGTATTACATTTTTTTACATTGTTAATGATATTTTCAGTGGTTGCACGTGCTTCTTGATTCTTATGAAAGCATTGAATTGCTGGAAAGCAAACACTGAAAATGTCGTTAACAATGTAAAAAAAAATGTAATACGCTTTTGGATCACCCGGTATATTTCTTTATTTATTTATATTTGACTTTATTTTCAAAACATAGTATATGAAGAACAAGTTTTGTTAAATTAGTATTTTGAATTATTAACTAAACCTCCAAAAAGCTATAATTGATAAAAAAAAATTCCATGATATAAACTATAAACAAAGTCAATCAAAATTGCCTGAGGATAGACTGAATATTCTTGATAGGGTTAGATGTTCTGATCACAATTTTTTTTTATTTCTTGCTGCTTTTTGGTGTAATCGGTCACTTTTAACTTCTTAAATATCATTGAATTGGTAAATACAGTCAGACTTTGGACATTAGGTTCCAAAACCGGCCGCGAATGAGGAGGATTCACGGATGTTTGATAGAGTCACTAAAATGGTAATATATGCTTATTTCTATAGTTGGAAACCTAAATATGACCACATTCATGCTCCCAAACACGTTAATTTCATTTAAAAAGTTAGCTTAGTACATTACTGTTTGGTGTAAAAATAAGGTATTGTATCACCTAACAGATATTTGTCTCACAAGCAAAGCATGAAAACTTACTATGAAAATCAAACACAAACACTTCTGTAGGGTTTTTCGAGGAATTTGCAGATGTCCGAAAAAAATGACTGATACAAATAAGTTCAGTTCCCATGAAGTTTTCGTGGACCTGGGAATTTGCGAATCACGAAGCACGATGTACAAAGTCTGACTGTATCATTGATGAAAATGTTCTTCTCCTCAGCTAAATTAAACTTTCTTCAAAAAACATTTCAAATTAAAAACCAGAAAAAAAATATTCTTGAAAATCCTGTCAAGAATATTCCATCTATCCTCAGGCAAATTTGATTGATTTTGTTGATAGTTTATACGAGGGTGGTTTTTTAAATAAGGTTCATTTGTATATATCTTTGGAAATCTTGCATTGCCATATCAGTAAGGTACAGGGTAGTTATAAAATAAGTTTGCCTACTCAGAGCCCTCTAAAGCCCAATCTAATGAACCGATTGTGATGCAAATGGAAACGTAGGCTATTCAGATCATGGAGAAGAGAATTCCAGAAAGAAAATGTGACACTATGGAATGACAAATGAAGATTTTAAAACTAGTTTTGTTGTTTTAAACAAGCGGGCAAGGTTTTTGTTTGATTACAGCATATGTTCGTTCTCAATATCGGCCTTATTAACAGAAAATTTATGCAAATTAGAAAGTCAACATATCCAGAATGGAATGGATTGATCCATTACATTATTTTAGTAAAAAGCTTTCATGAAAGATCAGGGTTTTAAACAATAAAGAACGCACACTGTTGGTAAAGTTGTTTTACCAGAATGAATAGTAGCAGTCCAGCTGCATTGCAAGCATATCGTCGTCTAAAAGGACTGTAAAGAGGGCCCATGTCAGATACTGGATTGCAAAAAATGTAAAGAAATTGGTGGTTTTTTTGAAATTATCTTTTTCTTTTGCTCTGGAAAAAATCCCATCATGTAATTGAGGCATTCCCAAAATTTCGTGCTTTTCTAATGAATAGTTTTCGCTGTAGCGAGCTACAAAACGTTAACTTTAATTTGAGACACCCTGTACATTTAATACATTCATGATAATTTAAAATTTTCATATAATGGAAATTATTAAAAAGATAGATATTTAGAAATTTTAAAAAATATTTCGGAAAAATAATATGAAGCAAGGATACCTCTCAGATGACACTGAAGTTTCCCATCATCTGCATTCCACACCGATATGCTGTGGTCCAAAGAAGATGTAACAAAAATGCTATTACTAAATGCTTTAATCTATTTAGAGAAAGAAAAAAAATCAATATTAAAAAAATGTTCATAAAATTTGAATAAATATTTGGTGTATGATACGTTAACGCATTTCATTTAATCAGAAAAGCAAACATTAAAATTATATATATTAATTTCTTCTTTATTCACAAAATTCCCAAATTTTAATCTCACAACTTTTTCCTAATTCATCCACAACTCATTAGGATGCAAGAAGTACGGTAGATATTTTCATCATATCGGGACAACCATGAGATTTAATTACCGGTTAATGGGTTAAACTATAGTTAAGAAGTTGATCCTTCATACAGGGTTATTCATATATCTGTGAAACATTTTAGAAATTCACTACATAAAAACTGTGTGTGAGATAATGGTAATTTTTATGCCTATACAAGACAAGTTCTTTTTTTAGCCATGTTACCACAATGAACTGCAAGGATCCTTAATAAAAGTTTGCCACAACGTTGATCAGAGCAACAATATACATAGTGAAATAAAATCATGTTGACTGCAAACTCCTTTATCTCCATTCCAACATTCCTCTACCATTTGTTTCACCGCAGACGTTGAAAGAGAGTTGGAGAATACCAGTCCCTTCGAATCTTAAAGCCCTCATTTCTTTTTTCACCTATCCTGGCTGCTTTAGAAGAGTTCATATGCATTCATCAATGACTAATGACTGCCATTTCTAATTTCAGACATCCAGTTGATGACATCCACATTGGCAAAACATTGGTGACAACCAACAGGATATATAAATGACAACTGCATATTCAAATCATGTGCACCTGCACTACTCACCAACAAAAACTGAATAAATTAATTATATTTATTCACTAGAGCAATAATACATATGTGTTACAAAATATATAGTCAATAACTGCTATGCATTTCGGTATTTTAGACATCTTCAGGCATTTCAAAGTTAAATTTAAAATTTGAACAATTCCCAAATGGTTAACAATTGTAGTAAAATTAATTGTTGGAATTTTAGTAGAAAGATCCTATCATCTACCGAAATAAATCTGTGTAGTATAAAGGTTAAATAGAAAAAAATAGTAAAGAAAATTCCATGGCCTGTACTCGAATTAGGGACCTTTGGGTTACTGCCCCATGCTATAACCGTCTGCCTATTATCAATATGCAAGGGTCCTCAATATACAAAATGTAAAGTAAATATTGGGTGCTACATGAAGGATTGTTTCCTAAGGACAAAGTAAGATGAAAATGTTCTTGGAAGTTTTTTAATAGAATTGCATACATTTCAAGAAAAATGACTTTGAAATGTGATGGCAGGCAAGCATCTGATGTATGGACTCACTTGAGGTTATCGTGCTGAAACACGACAACTGTATGCAGAGAGGTTTCCACAATATCTCCCCAATGAAAAAACATTTCAAAGTTTGGATCAACATCTGACGAGGCAGGATCTTTCAAAATAAAAATGACAGATCACAATAGGTCACTATCAGTACAAATCAACTGCATTAGAAGAACCCATGCTGTGTATACTGAAAAAAAATATGCTCGAGACAGTACAAGAGGAATTGCATTGTGGGAGAGTGTCAATCGCATGACAATCTGGAACATTCTGAAACCAAACCTGCAATATTACTTTTCAAAGTCAGTTTTCTTGAAATGTATGCAATCTATTAAAAACTTCCAAGAATATTTTCATCTTATTTTATCCTTAGGAAACGATCCTCCAAGTTGTGCCCAACATTTTATTTACACTCTTTACCTGACTATCAGATGTTTTTGATATAATTTTGCAGCACATTTTCCCTAGTTATTCTATAACATAAAGCTTGCAAAGGTATAATAACATATTTGTGCCATATAAAGATTTTATTATTATATGCATACTAAAGAAGGAAGAGGGAAAAAAATAAAAACGGTTAGACGCACATTCATATTTTCATGAAACATGAAAGCATTATCAACAGTTTGGAGAATTCTTCATTGTGAAAGCAAGGATGCTTTTTAACAGAAACGAGACATCTTCATTATTACTTACTGTTTCCTCTTGGGTTCATTGTAAATGTTCACCCTTTTTTTTTAAATAAATAAATAAATAAATTTGGAAAAAAAAAAATACACAACCCAAAATCCTTAAACAAATCTCTAGTCAAACAATGTTTCATGAATTTTTTGAAAAATTTTAATGCTCCACGTCCGCTGACAGAAATAACTGAATATTTACCATAAGTTCCTGAACTTTAATATCTAGGTTATATTTGGATGTCCATTACAAAAGATTCCATTTATAAAGAAAACCTGGTTATTTAACTTGGAGAACAAAAGGTTAGAAAAATCATCTTAGTTATTGCTGTCAAAACGGGGACAAATGAGTCATAACCAGGATATTTTTACCTTCCTTTAAAATGGCGGCAGATTCCCTTGCTTCACTCAGTCTCTGAAACCATGAAGGAAAAATTTGAATCTAATCTTGGCTGCTTCCAACTCTTTTGGTCCAGACAAACTAATGCCCTTTTATAACAATGAATTCTTTGTTCCAACCAAACATTAATAAGCAGTTGCAATATATTCAGGTCAAGATAAAAATTTGCTTAGGGCTTACTTTGTTGTTTATTTAGAAATAAATATAGACAAAAATCAGAGATACCCATCACCGAGCCCTCTTAACTATTATGGCCCCAAGACAATTTGCGTTTTTGTCTATCCAATAATTCATCATTGAATTCCTCGAAGGCCAAGGCCAACAGGAGAACGTTCCAAAATGAAGGCGCTATGACATCACCAAGTGGACGGCATGAAAAATGATGTCACAAAAACCTAGTTCTTTTCCTCTGCAGTGGACACCATAAAAGGTTTGGGTCTTATAGAACTCCAAAACCTGGGATATTTTTGGCAATGAAAGTGTAGCATCAGTATGCTTTCAATAATTAAAATAGGGGTGTTTATACTATTTTATTTGTTTGTCATAATTATCTGTGAATGATATTTTTATATTTTGCTTTAAGATTTATTTAAATGTAGAAATAGAAAACTTCCATAAGTGGACTCGAATCAAAGAGCGAACTTTAATCACTAAGGCTGCGTCTAGAAAGTAACTGCGTAACGACCGCCTGATTGCCATGTCACAAGGTATGGTCACATGCGGCCGCGTCTGGTTGCGGTGACTTTCGAGACGCTGTGGTTTCAACCGATGAACAGTCACAAGTCGCCATTGCTTCAGCTAAAAACAACAACTTATTATTGAAAAGAGACGTGAGGAAAAAAAGAAAACTACAATACGTTAAAATAAAAAGATATTATATTAAAATGTAAACACACTTCAACCATTAAAAGATCAATATAATCAGAAAAGACCGATTTATTTAAAAAATGCCACTGATAAATTTAGAATTTGAATCTAAACTAATATTTATAATTTTAAAAAATTTTCAAATTAAGGCCTAAATATAACATTTAAAACTGCACATTATCTTGCTTGAGAATCAAATGTTTTAAATGTTATATTTAGGGCTTAATTTGAAATTTTTTTTTAAAATTATAAAAAGAATATTAGTTTAAATTCAAACTTCTAAATTTATCTTTAGTATTTTTTAAATAAATCTCTCTTTTTCTGATTAATTTTATTTTGAATATTTTAATGGTTGAAGTGTGTTTTAATTTTAATATAATTGCATTATTACTAGAAGAAGAATGCGAAAGCAGTAACAGCAGCTGCTGTTGTATTTCATTATTACATCAGATTCATCTGAATCTTCAGATGAAGATATGGCTCGGCCGCAACTGATTTACGCAGTCCTCACATTTTTATTTCGTTTATAACGCGAATATATTAAAAATGATGTTCGAGAGGAATATCATAGCCATTGGAGTGATAATTAAATAGGACTGACATTTCAAGGATGTTATGGCACTATGCCCCTTTATCCATACCTTAGTATTGCGAGAATACAGTATTTTCTCTGCATGGAGCAGTTTGTGATGACGTCAGAATTCGTTTTGCCAATAAGATTGTTTCTTCTAAGTGAAAAAACTTAAACTTTCATTTTCAAAATAAGGGTGGTAAAATGCTTCATTTATCTCTTTATACTTATTTTCTATACTTTCTTTATTGAAATGAATTTTATGGTCTGTTGCTTCTAATTCATCCATAAAAAATCTTGTCGCATGACGGAGACTGAAAAATTCCCAGTGTGGCGACTTGAAAATTTTCTATCGAGAGATCGGCAGCCATGATTTTTACTAGTGTCGAAGAGCAAGCTCAGGAAACAACCGCCGCAACCGGCGAATGACCAGGATGTCGCGTGGTTAACTTGCGGTGGAAGAGATTACTTTCTGTCGCCATGCGCACCTCGTGGTGACTTTTGAGACGTGTTGGGGCTCAAGTATGTGCGAACGATGGCGAATATTTACCTCATGGTTATTTTCTAGACGCAGCCCAAGACAGCATGGACAAGGAAACATTTTGCTATCAAAACTGTCCTATACATAAAGTTTAAAGCACAACTCATTGTTCATAAGCTTGGACTATCTTTACTATTGTAAGGTAACTGATGTTGTAAAAATGATCCTAACTGGATTTTTCAAACCTATTATGAGGATGGATCCAAAAAATGGTTACAAGCAGCAACATTTGAAAAGCTATTATTGTGGAGAGAATATATTTTCCTCAGAGTGGAGACAGATGGCACTAGTTGTCTTACAGTGGTTGTGCAAGTTGGTAGTGTCAGTTCGCGGCACGTCAGAGCGATTGAAATGGAAAGACATTTAGAAAACTGGTCTCACTTGGAGGTGCGACCCGATCGTTATTGTGCCACTTTGACAAGGTTACGTGAAACCATTGGATGCAAATGCCCAGCATGTTGAGTGATGGTATCACCCTCCTGCATGACAATACCTGACTCCATACGGCTGCCAAACTCAAGAATTGCTGCAAACGTTCAAATGGGAAATCTAAAGCCATCCCCCCCCCCCCTTTCCCCCCTTACAGCCCAGCTTTGGCATCAGTGACTATGTCCTTTATCCGAAATTGAAGGAACACTTATCTGGAACAAGGTTCTCTTCATTTAGTGATGTGAAAACCGCTGCCGCTTGATTTTTTCCAAGCTGGATTAAACAAGTTGGTCCTGCGTTCAGATATATCCCTAAATAGATTTGGTGATTATGTGGAAAAGTGATCGGCAAATATGCCTCTTAATTCCCTTTTGTATTTTCTATCTATTATTAATAAAGAATTTTTTATTACCCTTGTAACCTTTTTTTTTTGGATCCATCCTCGTATTAAATGTCGTAAAGAAAAGTCCATAGCCTGGATTGATAACAAACCTGAAGTATTTCGCCTTCGTGCCCCTTCCACGATCCTGTCATTAGACCAGTGCGCACATCCAAAATAGAGATCACTCCAGAAGAATGGCCCACAGCAAGCCAATGACCATCAGGGCTCACTGTGATACACCGGATGAGTCCTGCATATAAAAAATTAAGGAATATTGTAAAATTATATATTCTGATAAACCAATTCTGCAGAATGTGAAAGTATTTTGTCAAAATCATAAACTTGCAAAACATTTTTTGCTTCTCCTTAATCAGATCTTAATCACTCAGAATTTGTATCTTGCACATTTAAGGTTATTTTAAGATAAGGATGGCTACTTGAAATAGATTGTATCAGTCATAATTATAAATTTGCTATTAAAACCATAATAGACCATGATTGTACTGTACTTTATAATGTACGTATCTTGCAACAAAAGAAGTTGAGATTGAATTTATCAGCTTTTAGGATTTGTTTAGTTTTAGTATTTTATTAGATTTGTTGTTGAATAGTTTAAAAAAGTATTCAGAAATTATAAAATAAATTTTTGTTTAAATTTTATCTTCATTTTTTAGTTTATTAGGAACATTAGCAGAAAGCTGCTTATAAGAATGCATGCTTAGTCTGTGTGTTTATTCTGCCGACTGTCTGCAGTTTGCACAATGACTTGAAAAAGAATTAACTTTTTCAAATTCCATTTTCAACAATATCTTCATCAAGGTCATACATAGCTCACCTGTACCAACTTTTTAGGATTTTTTATGGACCCTTCAAGTCAATTGAATGTACTCTAGCAGTGATCGTCAACATTGAATATCAACATATTGCATTTGATATAATAATAGATTCGTAGTTAGGAGTCAACAATGAATAAAATGTTACTTTCTATTTATCTTTTTAAGCATTGTTGAAGTGACTATTGTGAACGCGATATCGCTTTGTCAAGGCATGATTGCTCAATTGCTCATAGTACACAAATAATTGTATTTCTGTATAACAGCTAAAGCTCCTTCAATAATGCATTGATAAACAAAAAGTAATAGTGTATTCATTCTTAATGAATCGATTGTTTTACCACATGCCATTATCTTGGTATCCTTTAGCATGCCATTATCTTGGTATCAAGTGAATTCGACTTGAAGGGGTCTACGAAAAATCCTGAAAAGTGATACGGCCGAGCTAAGACCTTGATGGTCATATTTCGTTTTCGTGCAAACAGAATTTTAAAAGTTAATCCGTTTTCGTGCAAACAGTGGATGGCTGGACAAACGTACAAACCAAGCTTGCATTCTTATAAGTAGCTTTTTGCTAAAGCTCCTAATAAGCTTATGGGCTGCCAATGGAACCATCTCTTTATCCAGCCACACACTTTTTTGTCCAATGCAAACTGATGTCCATGAATGTCTCTTTTTAGCTGTCCAAAAAAATAGAAATTGCATCGGGAGAAATCTAGGCTGTTGATTTGTTGTTTCTCCATCAGCCAATGTGTGCAAATTTTTCAATACTGCAGGTGGTTGTGATAATGGCAGGTATGACACCTTGACTTGTTCCCACCAAAAGATGAATTTCTTGCTTAGTGTTCCATTAATTCTACTGGATAAGACTATCCATCTGAGCAATGACATCAGGAGAAATGACACTATAGGCCTGTCCTGGGTAAACATCCTTTTGTATTGACACATGCCCCTCTCTGAATCTCTTATACCATTCCTGGACATGTAAACATGACATGTCTATTCGCTGTAAACAGCTGACACGCGATAATAAATTTCTTGTCCCTCATCTCTCTCAGCAGTCAAAAAAATGAGCCACATCTCAGTTCTTCTTTACTCGCCTCCATTTTTCATTGGACAAACACACGTATCACTAACCTTAACTTGTGTGAGCACCATCATCAAATCTCAATGTTAACAACATGCCTGCCATAGGATTTTAGCATGGTGAGCGGTTTTAACTTAACTGTCCCTCATGTTTTTAAATTGTATAATAAATTTCTTAATAAAATAAAGAAACTTTTTTAAATTTCAGAAATACAATTCTATAAAGATGTAATGAAATTTAATATTTTAAGGATAAACATTCAAGATTTCCATATACTCATAAGTCTAATACAGTGTGCTTGATAAAAATATAAAACTAGTGTCTCAAAATACACGAACATGACTCATTGTCAAATAAAAATAAAAAGAAAAAAGAAAAAAAAAAAAGTTGGATCCACAGAAAACATATGGGATACTATGGGACAATCTGTTAAGACTCTACCACTGGCACAAGATCTGCAAGAGCTACAAGCCAAAGTTCAGTCTGCAAGGGATGAGCTGAGTCAAGACTACGTGAAGAACTTGTATGACTCCATGCCATGACGTGCGGCTCAACATCCTAGTGCGAGTTGTAATGATTTTGGTATTATGGCCAATAAATTTTGTCATACACAGTTGCTCATTGTTTAATTATTTATTGTCGTTGGTGAGTACTAACTTCCTTTCAAATATCTTTTCAATCTGATGATTCCTTTTGGGTGCAACTATTTTTTTTTGATGACGAGTATATGGAGGGTCATTTCTCCTTAACTTAGCCAATTTTGAACACCCCTCACCGGCAATGGAATTTGCCCGAGCTTATGTAAATCAGATGGTGTTCACTGGGCATTCCATAAATATTCATTCAAGAAACGAGCACAGAAATTTCATGGCATGACTAAAAAAATGTTGTCCTTTTAATATAATTATTGATTTTCATATTAATCCTTTGTTATGGGACAATTTCAATACCAAGAAGCATATTTTCTTGAAAATAGGCTTCACATTAATATACACATGAATGGCACACGATAATAAAAAATGAATTCATGATCATTCTTGTTGTTACAAATCAAGCTTAATTCAAGTAAAATACAAATCATGTTAAGTATTACCTGCTGGTCCTATGCTAACTTTGTACTCATGTAAATACTTTAACAGCCTGGCATCTAAGAACCTTTAAAAACAGAAAATTGCATTATTTCAAAGATTTCATATGATCAAGAGGAAATATCAGAAAGTAACACAATTTATTTTTTTTCAAAGAAAATTACAAAACATACAGGCAAACAACTAAGTACAACTGAAACTACCATGTCTTTGTCTTCTTTTTCACATAGGCACCTTGACGATTTAGGCATTTATTCCAATGCTGCACCAGTTTTCGAATGCCCCGCTTATAGAACTCCATCGACTGTGAATAAAGCCAATGGCGCATGGCAGATTTGAATTCTTCGTCAGCCTCAAACTTCTGACCACCCAGGAATCTCTTCATGGGACCAAAGAGGTGGTAATCCAAGGGCGCTAAATCCAGACTGTAGACTGGGTGGTTCAGAACTTCCAACTGAAACGGAACAGCTTTGCTTTGACAACATTAGCCATATACGAGCCTTCGTTGTCATGAAGAAGTCGAACATGGTTTCCTCTTTCTAGTCACTTATCCCGAATAGCACGCCACAGTTTAGTCAGTGTTTCACAATAGGTAGCAGCCTTGATGGTTGACCCACGAGACAGGAAGTCTGCGAGTAAGATGCCTTGCATATCCCAAAAAACTAAGTATAATCTTCTGAGCTGAAGGAGTTTTCTGCTAACTGGATATTGTGGATGTTTCCACACTATGCTTGCAGTTTTAGGCACAGATATGAAATGTAAGACCCAGGAAGCATGTTTTCCTCCTGGTTGTACCGCTGCAGATGTTGCAGACTGCATGCCACTCTGGTGTCATTCCTTTTGGGATCGACAAAACAGACTTTGTGGTATCCAAGCTTCTCATCCAATACAGATCCACAGGATATGTGAAACGTTTCACTTCTTTCAAAGAAATGTGACGGTTTTCTCTGGTTATGTTGTTAAAGTCCTCAATAATGGCTTGTGTTGGTACTGCAGGAACAATTCTTGTTATGCAATGTCTGTGCATGTACTCAGTCTTTTTTTTTTGGCTGTGTTAACTTTTACACAATGACTATATTTCCCCTGTTAAAAAAAATGGCATTACTTTCTGATATCCCCTCATTTGTTCCACTATATTGTAATGGTAAAAACAACAAGAGAAAATAAAATTAGAAATATAGAAACATTACTACATTAATCCAGTAAAAACTATTTAATACCTAATATAATTAATTTTTCCTAAGATTTTCTCAAGACCAAGGCCATGGAAGAAAAACACCAGGAAGTGAAACTCTGACTGCTTTTACAGTGTTGTCATCTAGATATTGGTTTTGGAACCAATTTTAGTGATGTCACTTAGTAAATGTAATATTTCATCATATCGTCATAAAATCTAGTCAACCACAATTCTCCGTCTGACTGACTCAAGGATATTTCCATGCAAATAAGTTTCTTTGTTTTCCCTAGTCCTTGTGGGCATTTCCTAATCATGACATGTTATAAACGTCAAAAATTAAGAAAAGTAAATCTAGAAAAATAATTACCAAGCTTGCTCATTGGTGGCCAAGTGTTCCCCTCTGACCCTATATTCAAAGTCTGAAAAATCTGCTGCGTCGTCGTTGCCGCCATCACCAAAGTCAATCCCATTGATGATTGGGTTCTACAATATGGAATAGCTTCCGATGCCAGCGACCAGATGGCATCTGGCTTCAAAAATTAAATACATTAAATCAGTACGAGTTTCGCTTCCTGATCTTCTTCAAAGATCAATGCTGTGATGAATATACAATATCATTCAATTATTGGAAATACAATAGGCTTCACTCTGTTCTGGCATGGCGATACGGCCTCATTCAAAGAGCAATGTTTTTTGACTGAATAAAAATATTTAACAACGTTGTTTTGATATCATACTTTTCAATGGAACCTGCATATTTGTATCCATTCTTTTCGTCATATACAAATTTCCTTGTTTTTCCATAGTTATAATCACATATTAATATAACAATGTTTTAAGGTTGTCACCAATGAAAATGTTCTTCTCTATTATTTAAAGTTATATATATTCATGTTTTGCTTTTTATTGGATCTAAACTAATAAGTATAAATTCCTCATCTCTGTTCTCATTTTGTCTTTTTGTCTCTCTAATTCCTATTTGAAAGCTACTTAATCAGAAATTGAACTTAATCTATGTTCTCTCCAAAACACCTTAATATACACAGGCATTTATGACACACCCATGCAATAATGTCATCTCCTTCGATCAACAAAAAAATAATGATTTTTCTTATACGCAAATCCAAGGTATTGGAATAAGCAATGGAGTGTGTGACCAAGATGTTGTTGGTAAGTAGTCATCAGCATTCATGTCTATCAGCAGAGATGATTTAATGTAGGACAATTGTTACAGAAAATATAGTGGTGTGCTTTTCTTCAACATTTTGCATCACAGACCTTATTGGTGCCGACACTGTGCCTTCTTTCTTCAACACATTTCCACTAAATCTACAAAGTAACTTACTGATTTATTCATATTCTGTTCTATCAATTTGCTGTACATATTAAGCATAATCTACTTTACTTGACTACAAAGAACTTTTCCTTTCATGTTCTTCTTCACATAAGAGCAAGATGTCACAAGTTTACTATTTGAATAATCTGGACCTTAGACCGACATTAATTTTTATTAAACTTCATCAAATAGTTTTCCTACCTGTTGATTTTCTATTATATCAAGAAGAGGGCAGAAAGAACTTGAATTTTTTTTATATAGGAATTTTTTTATTCTGATTAACGCGAACTAACTATAACTGCTTACTCAAAATAATACTCTCAATACTGCTTATACTCAGAGCTGGATTAAGATAATGGGAGCCCTGGTTAAGGAAATCTTGGGAAGCACTAGAATTTGACATAGGATCTCAATATCCAAGGCTCTATTAGATTACAAGGGTGTGGCCTACAGCTGCTCAGCCCACTGTGAGTGAAAGCATTCTGTGATTAACTGCACACACATTTGTCTGATGAAATCTGGTCGGCATTTGTTCTTCTTTGACCAATAATCAAAAATTAGGGAAGTATGCTTCTCAGGGATCAGCGAAGAATATGTTGTTTCACCAATTCATCTATGAATATATAGGAATCTATCTAAATAGGGCTTTTTTGAAGGGATAAATACAAAGTTGCGGAGAGGTTGATTATGAGATAGGTAGTGCAGCTATTCCATTTCAAAATTTTTTTAAACAAATTCGTTCTTGCATTAGAAAACATGGTGCAAAAGAAATTTTACCTGGAGAGCATAAAGTTCTTGTTTTTGAATTTTAGTGATGGATGAAGCTTTTGCATTCAAAAATTTACTGTCTCTCTGTTATTTGTACTTTGCACTAGTTACTGTAAAGTCATTTTCATATAACAGCGGCTATGGTTAAACTGAACCTTTCTTTTAGTTCTGTTCTTTCCATTGCCTTGATACCCTCTCACAACAGTATATAATATCCAGCATCTAAAACATGGAGAGCATACATCTCTGATGTTTCAGACAAGTCAAAATCATCAATTTCTTTTTTTCTCTTTAATATTTTTTTTGAAATTATTTAATATTAATTTGAATAAAACATTAATCTGATTCTATGCTTTTACTGTCAAAAATACAATCTGAAAACTAAGTATCAGAATATTCCAAATAAATTCATTTCCCACATTTTCATGAAAGATTACCTTATGGTGGCCTCTGTTGTGCCAGCTATGAGTACAGGGCTAGGTGCTGGCATTGCTGCTAACACAGTGACGGGACTGTTTTTGGTTGAATCAAACTGTTTAATGCATGAACCCATGAATGGATCCCACAGCTAAAAAATTCACAAAAACATTTGGCAAATAAAGAAAAGGGAAAAAAAATCAAATTTAGAAATAAAGAAAAGAATCATCTTAAATCAATGATATTACTTTAACAAACAAACAACAAGACAGATTATTTATTTAAAGCTTGGATTTGATATTCAGGTTTAAAAGCTATAAACAACAATATTAAATCACTCCAGATTTTCAGATATCAATAGAACAGTAACCATGTTAGACATAGTATTTCGCTCATATCAATGGAAAGAGATTTCCCTTCAAATTTTGTATGAACCTTACAAAAGTTCATGTGTCCAACCTTGGTGATGCAGCAGACATCAACGAGTATGTATATTCAAGTTCTTACCATATACAAGATCTGTTCAAAATAAGACCAGACCTTTGCCATAAAAATACGAACCATTACACTGATTGAGCTCCAGTAAGTAGTGCCACCTATTGGCAACAAAATGTTGCTTGGGGCGTTGCGATCTATAGCTGCCAAAGTGAATGCAGTCACCATTCTACTAAGTGAAGATGGACTGAGCTGTGGAAAAACAAAAGTTGGGAAAAAGGAAAAAAGTCTGCTGGGGTCAAGTCTGGAGAATATGGAAGATGGGGAAATACGACCACTTCTTTAGCAGTGACATATGATTTCATGCATTGTGTTCATGCAAAAACCAGCTCGTGTTTTTCCACAGCTCAGTCCATTTTTCACTTAGCAGAATGGGTGATGCACAAGTTCACTTTGGCAGCTATAGATTGCCAACAGATAAAGATGGAATGATGCACCAAACATTTTGTTACCAAACGTTACCACTACATGGCATCAGTTACAGGAACTCAATCAGTGTTATGGTTCATTTGCTATGGCAAAAGTCCGGTCTTTTTTTTGAACATCCCAACAGCTGACGGTCAATGCATGAACATGGCAAGGAGGGCATGAACATATGATTTTTGACGTAACCCCATGAGGAAAAATATATAGATGAAAAATGAAAGGAAAAATTCCGCGACCTGAATTCAAACTAGGCACCAAGAGTATCTAGCTCATCACACGAAGCCAAGAATGGATAGTGCAACTCTTCCCATCAAATTTCTTCAACAATCTTCCTTATGACAATTTGCAGGAGAATCATCCTTGTGCAAACAAAAATTTCAAATCAGCTTGCTGTTCTTTTTACTTGCATCAGTAAATGCCAGTTGTGAATGGCTGAGCTTTACTCTCAGTTTGGTTCTCTCTATTATTGAATGAACTACAAGTGGTCTCTTGTGGCACTTTATACTATCAACAGCTAAGATGTAAGGGTAAGTATTTTTGATTGCTGTAAAACAAGTTTCTTGATATTGCAGCTTTTGTAGCCTCTGGCAAAATTTTTTTAATCATGCCTTATAAAAACAATTCACAAATATAAGAATACAAATCAAAATATAATTTAAAAATACCATCTTAAAAAAACAATAATAAAAAAAATGCAAAGTCTTACATGAACAGCACTGTCACACGAACCAACCAATCTCATGGACTCTAAAAATGTTACTGCAAAAACTGATTTCTTATGGTTAGAGTATGTCCACTGACATGACGAATGGGCTGATCCATCACCATGACTGCGTAAAGACCATAACTTTACTGATTTATCTTTACTTGCACTTATGAATGAATTCTCGTTATCAAAGCAATGAATTGCTCGTATCGTATTTGTATGCCCTGAAAGAAAAAGAACATTTCAAACTTTTTTGAAACCAAAGTTCTATACCCTACTCTAATTCTAAATTATTTTACCTGTAAACGATTGTAGTTTTATTTGTTTGAAATTAAACCTGAGATCTTTTTCATTTCGACCTAAACCAAAGGAGAGTAAAGATCATTATCATAAGAGAAGGAAAATTAACCTCAAGACTATGGGTAATTAATTATAACAAAGAAGGTGCAGAGAGGTTAATATATTTCCCACAATATTACTTATTATCCATTAATTGCACATTTCGACTGCTCTACAGTCTTCGTCAGCATCCCTACCACTTGGACAATAAATAATACTATGAGAACTGAATATCTCCATCGCCTTCTTCTTTACTGTATATACAGGGATTGGACAAAATAGTATGAACACCTTTGATTTTAGACGTTTTGTCAAATATGTAGAAAAATACTTGACGAATTATCCTGAAACTTCAGAGGTGTAAAAAGCATGTTACAAAGGCACATAGGGACGTAGCAACAAATTGGAGGAAAAAAAATAGTGTTTGGGATCACCCTGTAAAAAAATAATGTTGGAAAAGCGTTGTAGCTGTAGCATATGATTGAGGCTTCTTTTACTTACCTGTGTTCATTTGTATTGAAAAATGCTTGTATATATAGCATATGATTGAAGCAAAATTTTTAGGGTCATAAGAGCGAAAGTGGGCCTATGGCATATTGACTCCATATCAACGTAAGGAGAAGTTGGTACTGGTGTCCGGTCCAAAAATAAAAATTTGGAGAAAACCTCTTATTGTTTTGTTTATTTTTGAAAGCAACTGAAATTCAACTCATTCTATCAGCAATATCTTTCTGAATTTTCATGCTATTTGCTTGGGCTTTTTCTAAGAGTAGCTCTATACATTTGGCTAATAAATTATGCAAAAGACATTTTGTTAACGCTTGCACGATTGAAAATACATAAAAATTACTTTCCATAATTAGTATTATAGCATATAACTGCAATGATATAAATGCAATAGTAATTTATAAACGACTAAATGTTTGTGAAAAACGACTAAATGATTGTGAAACACGACTAAATGTTTGTGAAACGCGACTAAATGTTTGTGAAACACGACGAAATGATTGTGAAAAATGACGAAATCAACATGCAAAAGCTGTATATTCTGATTGCAGGGTTTTGTCTCTACTGTAGTTTGTCAAGTTTCCTGAAAATGGCATTGCATTGGGTTGAAAATCATGCATGTTAGAAACAAAAAAAACTTACAAAAAATTTAGATTTTTTTTAAAGAAATCTTTATATCTCCATGAATATATGTGCTATTCTCATACTAATGAACAGAGATAAGTAAAAGAAGCTTCATAAGCATATGCTACAACTATAACGCATTTCAAGCATTATTTTTTACAGGGTGATACCAAACATTGGTTTTTTTTTTTGCTGGTACCCTATTTGCCTTCGGTACAAACCCTTTGCTGAAATATAAGTGTAACATGCTCTTTACACCCCTGAAATTTCAGAATAATTTATCAAGTATTTTTCTAGATATAAGGTGTTCATATTATCAACCAGCAAAAGCAATGAAACCACAAATCCAAAATACATACTTTTTAATGCCTCAGACATACATTTCGGGGGCTACAATCTCTTCATCAATGAGTCACCAGTGTGAAGGGATCGTAGACCCCGAAATGTACATCTGAGGCATTAAAAATTATGTATTGTGGATTTGTGGTTTTGTTGCTTTTGCTGGTTGATAGTTTCTTGGCTCTTTTTCAATTATGTTCACATTATTTTGTCCAATTCTGTACATGTATATCATGACCATAAAAAGTAAAAAAAACAACAAAGGTAAATACAGATGCTATCACTATAAGATACCTGTATCACTAATTACTGTACAATGAATAACGTAATTGGAGTTGCTAATAATGCATGAGTTAATTTTAATACTTTTTGCACTATATTCTTAACTTACTCATAAAACATGAATGATATATGATCATGAAATTCATCTCAAATATCTAAGCATTTTAAATTTCAGACATTTCTGTCTACTTATAGTAAAATTGAATGCAGTACTATATACAGGGCAAAGAGAGAAGAATGAACACAAGATTGGAAGAAGTTGATACAATGGTGACACTCTGAAGATTAAACATAAGGATACATTTCAGAATCACATCGTTAATAATTACAAGATTCATGTATGGTGGTATATAACTTGTCTGAATCAAAACTGGTAAAGAATGATCTATAACAGATGGAAAAGTGAGCATTTCCAGTAACATTAATTGAAATACTAATGCAGAGGAATGCAAGAGAGGGAGATAAAAAAAATGAATAGATGGAAGATAGATGAGCTTGTGCTGTGAGAAGCAAGGCTAACAGAATGTTCCAGGATGAGCTGATTAAATAGAAATGGCAGCATCATTATTTCCAAGAGTTATTTATCCTTGATGGTGAAAGTGAACTGATGGAGTGAATGAAATGGATAATAGAGAGCAGTGCTGTATCATCCTATATTGAGGCCAAAAAACATAATACATCCTGAATTCATCTTTAATCTTATGAAATATGCAGGACTATTCATAAAAATATAAGTGGGTTTCAAATATTAATAATTTGGAAGATTATTAATATTAAAAATTATATCAAATCTCATATAATTCAAAACATTAGCTAATGAAAAAAAACTTTAAGAAGTTATTTGTGACTACCTTATAGTAAAAAATTTAATCAAAAAATATATTTCTATTATATAATAAAATTACTATAAAAAGTGATGTTTTTATAAAATAGAAACTGATTGGAAAGTTATTGTTTGATTTACATCATATTGCACAGACATTCTCCAACTTATTACTTTACAAGTTTACTTTAGCAGATGAGTAAATGCACAAACTGGATAACTTAAGGAGCAGAAAACCTGCATTCCTTCTGTTGGTTAGAGCAAATTATCCCTAAGGTGAATGTGTTATTGGTGTAGCACCAAATAGGGTAATTACATAAGCATGTTAGAAAATAATTTGTTATCAGTTAGCTAATCAAGCACTTTCCGTTCGCACTGCATTCAAGGGAAATGATGGTTACCAAGCAAAATGGTATTTTCTAAGAATTTTTTTCCTTGCAATTGCGTCTATAAATGGTGGTGAGAGTAGCAATGGCTTCTGCGGGTATCAAATCTCGCCGTTAGCCAAATTACGATTAATGTCTTACTTATGTTTAGCCTTTCTCAAGTCTGAAAACTCTTCTCCCCAAACATATAAAATAGCTTTAGTTTCCTCATCAGACCACTCGATGATGCACTTTCGCTTAACCACCATGTTTTATATTTCTGTTTGTTGGTGCTAACCAGGACATGACATCACTAACCAGGTTTCTAAAACACGGTTAGTTAACCGACTCTTAACAGAGCTGTAAATGCGGTTAGGTAACCAAAGCAGGTCGCACAGTTTTGCTTGATTGTGATCAAGAATTAACCGTGGTTACTTAAGCGTGACTAAGGCCTAGTGCAAACATAGCACTATTTAGAATACGCAATTGATGGTATAATTTTTCAGCAGGATAGAGCTCTCCCACAGTGGTCTTTCCCAGTGGCCTAGCAGATGCAGAATTTTGTGTAATAGGCCATCCAATTCCTCACATTTGACACCATCAGATTTCTTTCTTAGGGATCATGTCAAAGACCAAAATCACAGCCAAAAATCATTAACATCACTCTTGATATCCTAAATGTAGGGATCTAGCTACTATAAAAATTACCATTTCTGCGACCACCACTCGAAATGTGCATTATACAGGGTGTCCAAAAAGTCACTCAAGGAAAGAAAATTCCCAACAGTGTGTTTCACTGCAATTCAAATGTGTTAGAAACCTCAGCCAACCTAGCCAGCCAAACCTGACCTTGAGTGCATCTTTCTCGCCCATTTTCTCAAAATCTTTCAAGGGGAAGAGGTGTGATTAAAAATTGTTTTTAGACTAATGTGGTGTTGCTCTATAGGGTAGCAATTGGAATTTTTCTCTATCTTTAATAGTTTTCGAGTTAGCAAATGGATGACCTTAAATTTGGGGGTCAAAGTCAAATCTGAGTGCAGCAATGAATTCCCCACCCCCTATTACCTATAAACCACACTCATCAGATCTCGCCTACCTGGCAGCTTTGAGATATCTGCTGTTACCAGACTTTTTGGACACCCTGTATAGTATAGGTTGTAAACTATCAGTAAGATTTAAAAATAGACCAATGGTATTCCAAACATTGCAATGTTAACTGATTACCACACTTGTTGTAACATGAAATTATCATCAACACCCAATCATTTTGAGAGGAGAGTATCCTTTATCTGCATATCAGTCATTGTAACCATCTCTCACATCTTTGGATTACCAACCAATCATTGCCTGAAACAGACCCAAATCTGTACCTACTTTTGTAACCTTCCTCCCACACGATTGGAACGTTCTATGACCAGTCATTTAAGGAGGAAGGACCCCTCCCTTCATATAAATTATGGAACACCATTCATTAATTAGACTGAAGATGGTTTTATAACTGAAACACTTATCTAATATATTAAAGCGTTTGTTGCGTCATAGAACCTTTATCTCATTAATGTAAAAATAGGCCAGTTTTCTCTGAAAAATTAACCAGAACTCACTAATTTCTAGCTTAATCTGCATGGATGGCCATGGAAGGGTGTTGCTGCCAGATAAAAATTGTGCTCAATGACAAAATGCAAGGAAAAGGACGGAGTTGGACTGTATGCAGTATGTGCAGTATGAAAAAATTCAATCACTAACTCTAAACATTTGAAAAATTTGTTTATCCAAAACTTGAATAAAATCATCTTTTTCCTTTCTAATTTCTCTCTATACAAAACTGATCCTCCTTAAGTAATATGAATACTTTTACCAATTTCATGTTCCCAATATGCCAACCAACTCCCTCGCAAATGTCGCTGATTGTTTTCCATCTTCTTACTAATATAGAGAAAAGAATGGAAACATACTCTAAATTTGGAAACAGAATTTGCACCATTATTGTATTAAACTATGATGTAAAATTAATGCAAATCTACGTACAGTACTCTCTGCATAAAGGAAAAGTTATAACAGCAACTCTATAAAACAAAGTTTTTTTCCGGAAAAAACTTTGTTATAAGGAGTTGCAGTTTAAATTTGCCATTATGTAGAGTGCTGTTATGCAGAGGGAGCACTGTATATAGTTTATACGGTAAAAATATTATCAAATGGAAAAAATATAGTAAAAGGTTTAAAACTTATTATAAAAAAAAAGAAAAGAAATCATCTTTGTTTTCTTTTCCCATTATGTGCTGCTAGATCTCCATCAACAGGGTTCTCCCCAGGCCTTTTTACATGGCTGTGCTACCCAGATGCTTTTCTTGACTGCCTGGCTAATTATTTGGTAAAGCATGTACTTGTAGTTTTCTGGTTTAGTTTACTTATTTCGGTCTGCCATTGAAATCAACATGTGCACAGAGTGGCTGTATCTATCTACGAGGGTCGTTTTCAAAATAAGGTCCGTTTATAGTAAAAACTACTACAGTCGTCCCTTCGCAAATCGCATTCCACAAATTGGCAGAGTTCCAATCAGAGATTTATGCCAACTAAATCGTTGACTATTATTACGATCAAAATATCCAAAATCAGTTAATTTTATAGTTTCCCTAATGCATACAGGGGAGGCCATGGTCTAGGGAGCTTTTGCAGAGCTAGCCAGCTCTGTGAAGTTAAGCATCGCCTAGCACAGCTAGTTACTGCATGGGTGACCATTAGTGGCAATGTGATCTTTACCCCCCCCCCCACCCCAACCCACCGTGCTTCGAAGGGCACATAAAGCCATCGGTCCCGGCTGCTGCTACCATCTCTACAGCAGTCGTTAAAAATGCGGAAGGCAAGGGAAAATCACCGTATTACACTCTTCACTAGAAAACTGTGAATGGAAAGCATTTTTCCACAGTCACCAGAAGTCGAATTTGACTTGATGGCACTCAACCAACCAACCAATGCATACAGCCCGTTTTGAAGGGCTATGAAAGTTAATTATAGAAATAGACTGAAATGCTCTTTGATTAGGATATTATTTCAGCAATTGAAAACACGCAGCTCTACAGCATTAATGTGCTTTTGTTTTGACAAAACATCGTGACGTCGTACAGTACTACTTATTAACAAAGCACTACACTGTCTTTTAAAACTTCCTCACCCCTTTGAATTTAATGAACTGCTGTTGCGGAAGGTTCATAAATGACGTAACGATGTGATTTTTTTACACCCCCAATTTTAAGTTTTCGACATTTTTGATAAGGAACTTTTTGCTTAGATTGATGCGTGGAATCACACTATGTATTTGTTGCCCTTCCATTTAGAATAGCCTATATATATTTTCAAAATTTATTCTTTACCAGATTCTAGATACTTTTAACTAAATTTCTATATATTTCCAAGTTTATTTAAACACTTATAATAGCACTCATGAGCTTCTGCATGTGCACTTCATAGAAGTCTGCCACCTGTGAGGAAAGCCATGCAGTTTTCACTTCTTCATTGTCGCTAAAACACAGGCTACCGAGATACTCCTTTAGGTACCAGAACAGCAGATCCTGACTGTAAGGTGGGTGGTAAAGTTATTTCCAACTATATCTGATTAGAGCTTGAGTCTGAGCAGAATGTAGCCTTGCATTGTCATGGAGCAGCCACACCACTGTTCCATTGCATTAGTTGTAAAACATTACTGATTTAGTGATGCATGTCTGCTTCTGTCATGTTTTTTATTGTCAAAAAATAAATAACCGATTTATTTCGCAGTTGGCGGAAACCTCAAGAATCTTAAACAGTTTAATGTCGCAGTACAATGCACAAATGCTGACACCACAGCTATAAATATTGTCTTCCTGTTCACAAGGGATGCTAAGAATCTACAACCTGTGATAATAAAGTTTGGTGAATGACGTCAAATTGCTAATGGTCGTAAGAGTGCACCATCATCATATCCTGCCCCAGACAGGTCGAGACATGTTTAAACAAATTTGAGAGAATCAGCGCTGCTAGTGTGTTTATTGTGTTTAAACAGGACAGTGAAGAGAGAAGGCGTAGTACGCGCGGTCGAAACCCATAATAGATCGGCGAACGAAAGAGACTCATGAAATGATGACAACAGTTTACAAAGAAAGTGCTATTACTTTAAAGTGTGTTTATGAGTGGTTTAAATGGTTCCGAGGAGGCCGAAACACCGTAGAAGACACCCCCCGAAGTGGCCAGACATCCAACGTAATGTTACGACCCAAATGAAGGCTATCCCTAAAAACGACTACGCCAGGAGTTTCCAGGACTTGTACAGGCATTCCCAGAAGTGCATTACCATCGACAGGGATTACTTTGAAGGATAGTAAATTGCTGTTTCATGTAAGTGAGCAATCCACTCTCAATATGCCATCATTCACCGAACTTTATTGTCACAGGTTGTATGTGCATGTGCACTGCTATGAGCGTGCAAGATTTCCAAAGATATTTATAAACGGATCTTACGTAAAAAACATCCCTCATAATGGAGCTTTTAATGTAAAACTATTTTTTTATCTTTGCTGAAATACCAAATAATTTTTTTCCTCTTATTGATCTATAGGGGATTCATATGTAAACTTTTGCCCAATTCCATTTGATTACAATGAACTCACATGCTGCCTTTGCAATGGAGTGCCTTGGAATTGCGGAGAAATAACCACACAAAAAGGACAGATTTTATCCTCATGATGATGCATAAAACTCTTCTATCCCCACCCAGTTATTCTTTATGCCCCTGGCTGCTAAAAACTTCTCAGGAGAACACTGATTAAAAATTTTTAAAAATTAAGACCATATTGTGTACCTTATTAATTTTGAGATGTTGTACTTGGGGAAATCAGCCAGCTTACTATTTTCACCAGGTGGACTAGATAGCATTGGCATTTCACTAGCAACGACGTTCTCATCATCTAACTGGATATCTATTCTGTTTCCAACAACAGCAACATTTTTTCCAAAGGAGCCACTTACTACAGATTCGTCATCTTTCCATGAAATATCTAAAGAAATACAAATAAATTCAAATCATTTTTATTTTATTATAACAAACATTTTCAAAAAGAAATTGGTATAGTCCCATCAATGAATACAAGAATGTACTTTTCAATATACTCTAAGAAAATAACAAACCATATGATACTTAAAAAAACAAACAGGGCGATTTAACATTTCTCGTGAAGGAGGAGAGTTTTTTTCCCCACGTAAGAAGGAAGAAGAAGAAAACAATTTCTTATTTCTCAAGCAAGTTTTGTGGGCCTTCCGTGTCATGAACACCCCGAAGGGAACATTAAATGTGAGAATCATCCTGACTACGATAAGTTTAATCATTCTATTAATTTAAATTATGTGATTCTAAACTTGCTGGCCAGTGACTAAAACCTGAGCGAGCATTGCACATCATAAAAAATGCCGATGCTCTGTTGGACATTCATACTGATGTGCTTGGGCTACATTCATAAAAAACGAGAAAGGGTGTGGAAAATGATCAGTCACTGATCATTGAGAAGAAATGGTAAGGCATGTTTGCGATGGTATGATTAGGTGCTGTGCTCAGAAGTGACAAAAATTTTCTTGCTAAGAGAGCTTTACATCTCAATTCGAATAGACAGCGACCGCATAGGCAGCCAAATAATCACTGGATACCGCTAACTAGGGAACATTACGGAGTGATAATAAAAGTCCAAATCGAAACTAATATAGGTAACACCTATATCCAAAGAACACAAGGTGCTAGAGCCTTAATAGTCAGGTTTATCTATAAGAAAGTGCCCATGCCCAATTGAATAAAGTATTCCCAGTACCTATGATGTAAACGCTGAAAAGTTACGAAAACCAACTGTTGAACCATGACAGATAGAGATAAAATTCCAATTACAGAGATGTAGAGTGTCACCTATTTAGTAGAAATCCACTCTTTGCCTAAAGAAAACAAAAGAATAAAACTCGTAAAACAGTGGGAAAAAGATCATGTACTGGACATCGTACCTTGGAATATTCATGTGTAAAACAATAAATGCAGGAAATTGCTTTTATTCAATACTTGCGAAAGTGGAAGATTGAATAAAATTAAACAAAATTTTTTTAACACTTGCTAGAAAGTATTCCATACATCTTCTCTCCATTAGCAATCTCTAAATCCCACTCCTATCATTCCCTTCCATTCATGGAATACTTTCTTGATACCGTACTCTGGAATATTCATTTGTAAAATAACAAATACATGAAATCGTTTCTATTTAATACTTGCCAAAGTGGAAGATGTGTCATCCAAAATTTCCCCGATTGAAGCTGTATAACTGAAACGTGAAACAGTCTCAACACACGCTGATGCATAGCAGCAGATACATGTTTTGTGAGCTAGGGTATGAAATTTCGTCATGAATGGAACAGTTCTCGCCTGTATAGACATAGTTTTATTTCAAGTTGTTGTTGCTGCATTGCGATTTTTCATTCTTTGGCATTGCATAAAGAATTCGTGGCAGTGGGTCATACTGTCAATTCACATTCTCATCTATTCCGGGTTAAAATATTTAGCTCTGCATTATCGTGAGTGTTAACTGACTGACTACCTCGACATCCTTTTCTTCCTTTGTTTTGAGCTTCCTGAAATGTTGAAATTTAGTGATTGTTTTATTCAATCTTCTATTGTGGCAAGTATTAAATAGGATTGACTAATTCGGTTTGTTGTTCTACACGTGAATATACCAATGTAATGTGTCTAGAAGGGGTTTTCTCCCTCGTTTTACAAGTTTTATGCTTTGTTTACTTTATGCAAAGAGTGGAATCTACTAAATTGATGATACTCAACATTTTGTAATTGAAACATTTTTTCTATCATGGTTTAAAAGATAGTTTTCGTAACTTCTCAGTGCTTACACCAGGGGCGCAGGGAATACTTTTTATTCAATCAAGCACAGCCATTTCCTATAGACCTAACTTTTATGGCTCTAGTACCCTTTTCCCTAAAGTTATTCGACTGTTTCGGGAATTCCCTCTATATCTGTATATGGGTATTTAATGTGCCTATAAAATCTTTGAATACAAATCTTGGCACATCATTTTTTTATAATCGATATATTAATCGATATAGGTGTTACCTATATTAGTTTTGGGTCGGAATTTTATTATTATAGTTGTCCCTCCACAAGTCGGCAACCTCTGTTCCAGGGCCTTGCCGTCTTGTGGATTTTTCCGACTTGTAGAATTCCAAGGTGGCGGATAAGTTTTCAAATTAAGTTAACCATAATCACAAATAGCCATTTTATGTTTTGTAAAGGAAAATGTAGCTGCTTATGCATGGAAGGGGTTCCTCTGTAATTGGTTGCCATTTCCAATTTCGGGGAAATAAACAGCTCGAAGAGAGCAAGATTA
>JAHWFO010037112.1:98986-138059 GCA_023313115.1 Rhysida immarginata
CCCCCCCCCCCCCCCCCATCTTAATTTCTATAATTGATTTTCATAGCCCTTCAAAACAGGCTGTATGCATTAGGGGAACCATAAAAATTGGTCAATTTTGGATATTTTAATCGTAATAACTGCCAACAAAAATCCCCAACTGGAAGTCATTGTCTGCAATCTTGGCTTGGTAAAAGTTGCAGACTTGTGGAATTTCCTGACATGTAGAATACCGATTTGTGGAGGGACGACTGTACACCATGATGTTCCCTAATAAGAAAAAAAAACAAGAGACATGTCACTGTCACTCGTGTGGATACTTTTGACCAGGCACCAAGTGGAAAAAGGCATGTAAACATGTAATGCAGAAGACAATAGCTAGGAGAAATAAAGGCTTCACAGAGCAGACTAGACATATTCACCATTCAGGAACTCAATCACGCACTCCTGCTTTAAAACACATGTCACCTGCCATTTTGAAGATACTTGTAGTGAATGGGCAGAAGGAATATTTAGATATTTACCTAGCTCACCCAGAATTCATTTTCACTACTCAACTGGCAAGATAAAAGTTAATAGGCATAAATGTTTCAGAGAGCACCTTGTAGTCTAATAATTAACCAATCTTTATTAATCAAGTTGAATAACATAAATCCATCTACACAGTTTCTAAAAGTTAGGCTTTCTTGTTGAAAAATTTGTATAAAAACAAAAAGAAAATAATGGACAAGAAGAATTGAAAAAAATATCAATTTCTTTACCTGCCCTCATAGACATCTTAATTAAATTGCTTTCAGAATTATTTGCTGCCAATTCTGAATCTTCAAATGCACTATTCATTTCTTTGTCATATTGGGCACATAAATTGCGAATAAGTTCATCGTTATGAAGTGACTGTTCCATATGGATGCTGCAATTAAACCATTTTTTTTCCCAGTGAACATTTCTAAACATCATAAATCAAATTGTCTATGGATACCAACCCTCCAGCAAGCCTGCAAAATGGAACATAGGCTGTGTATGCCATTTCTGGAGTGAAGACTTGCTTCAGTTCTTCCAGCACTGCACTTCGATGATCTTCTGGCTCATCTGGGTAAATTCAAAAATGTTTAAATCAGCTCATGATGCATTTAAAAAATACGTAGTTGTTCAACTAAAACCAGAGCTTTGTTTTTTGAGAAGCAAACCAGGACTTCATAATCTATGCTTGCACAATCTATTGTCAGTCAGGTGAAACTCCGTCATCAACAGGTGTCATGCCAGTCGCAGATTACACAAGTGACCAGTAATAAAAATGCAGCCCAAGTATATGAAACAGCATATTGTGATGAAATTTTTCATAAATGAAGGGGTGAAATGCTTGGGAAGGTACAGCTTGGGAAGAAATGCTCAGGCCTAGTAAGGCATTTGAGTGAAGTAAGCAGTTCAAAGAAGGTCACATGTCCACTGCTAATAATCCCAGTCATGGTGACTGCAAAGCAACAGCAGCCATTCGTGTGAACATTCAACACGTGGAATGCCTGATCCTGGAAAATCGGAGGATTACTTGCCATCAACTCGCAAGGAGATTGGACTCTCTTTGGGGATTGTAAACACCATTATTTGGGTGTTCTACAGGACGATTCCAAAGTCCCAGAACTCCAAGTTCAAGACGTATTTACTGCACAACCATAATAGATATCCGAGTATTCTGCATGTGTTACTTGTGTGTGACCTTAGGAAAACACTGTGCAACATGAGAGCACCATGTGACACGATGGTTGCACGGCCGAACAGTGACGTTCAGTCGGTCATGGTTCTCACACTAGATCAGAGTCACATTCTTAGAAGTATATTTTGTGGAAAAATCGTACCAATGTTGCATTCAGCACTTTCAAAGGAAGTTTTCTGATGCTCCTCTACTCTACCACGGAAAACTACTATGTATGATCTTGTATAACCAGTTCTACGAGACAGAATGTATTATGATAAGCCAAAAAGTGCCTGACGGGCTGTGATGACAACCATATTTCTGGAGAAAATTCAAGCTTCCCTGCAACGCTGTCCATGGAAGTCACTTCAGCAGCTGTCTCAAGAATTAGGGGCCTCGCATTCAGCCTGCCAGATGGCTACTAACTGTCTATGGCTACAGCAGTACAGAATGCGTGTAGCGCAAGAACTTCGTTCTTTGGATTCAGGAAAACGCATTGCTTATTGCTAAGTTTTAAGATTTTAAGCGCAAGAGTTTTACTGCATGAAGTTGGAATCTGATTTTGTATGAGAACCACGACTGACCTAACATCACTCCTCGCCCACTCAAGCGTCTGGTCACGTGGTGCTCTCACATTGTGTAGTGTGTTCCAAAAGGTCACACACAACTGCCTCAAACAGAAATAATGTGATATATTTTATGGTTTTGCAGTAAATAAGTCTTAAAATAGGAGTTCAGGGACTTTCGAATCGCCCTGTATTTCAACTGGACAATACCTGACCTCACACAATTTCTGAACTTTCAGTTTAGAAAGAGTTCTTCGTGAGGTCAGCATTTTGGAAGTGATGAAGTGAAGGATGCTGTGCGAAACTGGTTACGACGTAGAGACAAAGTTTTATGCTGAAGGATTCAGGCGCTTGTAAATGTTGAGAGAAATGCTGGGGGGATAACATTGAGAAACAGAAATGCTAAATATGTAGGTTTTTTCTTTTATGTCTAAAGTCCCGGTTTGCCTCAAACAACCTTCGTAATTACCAGTTAGTAAGTAAACAAGTCTTGTTTTTGTTTTTTTACCTAAAGAATCCGCATTATCTGACAATGGCTTATTACACGACAACTTTAAATCGCTTATGTTAATTGGTGAACCTATGGAATATTCATTGGTAGTTTCATCTTTTTTGATATTTAAATAAAAATCCGGAGATTTGGATAGCTCTAAGGGAAAAAATTAAAAACTCTTAATAGTTAGCAATTAATTTTAATAAAATTTTCTGAAAATAAAAGAGAATACACTAAAATGAAAGTAAGATTGATTACCTTTAAGTTCACAAGAATTTTCCAAATTTGACATCGAAGGGTTGTAAACACGGTTAAAGGAATGAAAGAAGCGGGATAGCACAGATGTCAGGTGCTTACGAGTCATTTCAAAACCAATGCGCAAACCTAATAGATATAACACATCTAACAATTTGAAAGCAATAATTTCACGTGCTTGACCTTTATTAGGAAAGGATAAACGCTGAGATGATATTAACCGTACAGTAGGGTACAATATGTTCTCAATTAACATGTCCTAATTAAAGAAAAATAGAAATAAGTGAATTATTTATGTCTAATATCTTTTTTAGCATATGGCTAAAACACCAATCTGCAACTTAACCTGTAAGTAATCCATTAAAGTCTTATCTGATAAATATGGTATAATATATTTTAAAAGCATCAATGATCCAATCAATCCAGATTCAAGGTTTGGTGTAACTTTTCTTTTACACGACATCACCTATAGTTTTAGAATAAAATATTAAAAAAATTTTGTGTAATTACAAAAACATCTAAACATTTATATTTACATAGTGAAACCATTATTTGGAACAACTCTGTGAAAGGGACACCTACATGGATCTTTCTTAGGATTTTATGTTAAAATTCTGTAAATTATGTACAAGAGCATATTGAAAAGTAATGCCTCCATGGCTGTAACTTTTTTATTTTTTAACTGATTTTCAAAATTCTTTTTGTATTTGATACTTACATTTGTCACTTTTCGACATAGTCCCCATTCCTTTCCACACATTACACCAATGTGTGGACCAGTTGGGTGAACCCGTCGGAGAGAAATTCCGGGGTTGTCGTTGACGCGAGGATTGAATGGCAGCTTTGGATCCTCTTCTGCAGCACGATAACGCCCATCCGCACATGATTACCACACATCAGAGGGGGTTGCAGTGCCTACAGTTCAAAGATGAAAAAGGGGGTTGCACCTTGCGACTTTCGCCACTTCCCAAAGAGGAAAGAGCATCTTAAGGGCCATGAGTTGCGTTCTGACGACGAGGTGAAACCTGCCGTGTCGACAACAACCCCCGAATTCTTCTCCGACGGGTTCACCCGACTAGTCACGCGTTGGTGCAATGCGTGGAAAGGGACGAGGACTATGTCGAAAAGTGAATAGTGCATTACATAGAGGACAAATGTAAGTATCAGATAGAAAAAGAATTTTGAAATCGGTTAAAAAATAAAAAAGTTACAGCCATGGAGGCATTACTTTACAATATGCCCTCGTAAATGTTAAAATTATGTGTTGTTAGTTTTTCAATCTTGTCATTAGGTATTATTTAAATAAGAGTGAGAGCGCATGACACGTAATTACCAAAAAAGACATGCATTGGGTAACTAAGCAACTTCGGATTTTCGAGATAGAATGATTGTAAAAAAAAAAAAAAAAAAAAAAAAAAAAAAATAATAATTAAATATAAAAAAATAATCATAATAAAAAATAAAAAAAAATAAAAAAAAGAGAGAGAGAGAGACTTTCATGTGAAACGTTATGCCTTTAATGTAACTTAATCATACACTATATCAATTTAACCATTTTTGTATTTACTGATTACTATATTATTTAAAATACAGTATTTTTTTACACATTCCTCGGCACTTACGATACACATGGTACAACAATTTTACTAGGTCCTGGACATAGGCATTGTAAAATTAGAGATCAGGAAACTCGATCATATTCTCCACTGAGCACAGGAATGCTCTGTTAAAAGGATATTTTTGCTGAATAATTGAAAATACTAGGGCCAAAATTACATCTGTTAGTTCACTGCAAAATCCTGATCAGGGCTAAATTTTTGCTGCCAAATGGAGATAGAGCAGCTTTTAGCAATAGGCACTTTACTGCCCAACCAATCTTCTCCTATTATAAAAAATAACTTTGTTTCTTCCTTGATTCGGTTCCTAACTGGTGTTTTTGAACAAAGACAGTTCCTTCTACGTTAATTATTCAAGACATGATAGTGCAATGAATTCGTATAACTCTAAAATACAAGGCATATTTTTTAAGTACCGTATATACTCGAGTTTTTTTTTGTTTTCCCCCCCAAAAAATGACCCGTAAAAAACCACATTAGACTTATGCACGAGTCAGAGTTGATGACAGCTCTTATAACTGGAGCGCCCTTATAAGCAGAATTTACAAAAACTAAATTTATTAATCCGTTTAGGGGGTTATAATATTTAATATACCTTATAGCATATTGTAGGGTATATACAATATACAGTACATTATTTCACATCTTTTTCCTCAATTTTCCATCCACTTTTTCACTGTCAAAAAATAATGCATAAGTCAATTCCCAAAAACAAAATGGCAGTAACCATATAGTGTAAAAAGTCACTGAGATCAGATTTCATTTACTAAATCAACAAATTCTTCCTTCTTGCCTCTGTTTACTCGTGCATTGTTAATAAGTGAACAATACAGGCACCAAGTTAAGTAAATACGTAACAATAAGGCTGGAGTCACACTACGACGGAATCCATGACAGAATGCAGTGACATCAACATCGGCTTTTATTACAAATACAAACTTCTAAAATAAAAATACTTTTTGGGTTAAGTTGGTTTTGTTTTTTTGGAAAAAAACTGTTTTGAAATGTAAAAAGTGAAATAGGATTTTGGCCAGTAAACTTTTTCAACTGTTATTGAGTTCATACGAAGTTCGTCCTGAAAACTGATCTGAAAATCGACCACCATAGCTAATACAGTTATAATGAATATTTATTAGTACATACTGTAAACAATTAATGTATCATTTCATGAATGAGACTAAAGACGATGTGGATGACAAATATGAGACTGGGAACGAAGTTCATGAGAATTTCCTTCAACTCTTTGGAGAGTAGATGACGAAGAAGCTCAGTTTTGATGGCTTTACCAGAGCATAAATTTGTTATCATAAATTTAGTCTTGTGTGATACTACAAAAACTGTTCATCATTGTTGCGTTGTATAATAATTTATTTTCCTCTCAAGTGTTTATAAAAAATTTTTTTCCTCGACTTATGCTCAAGACATACTGATTTTCCACTTTTCAGAGCCAAAAATTGGGGGTTGACTTATACACGAATTGACCTATACACGAGTATATATGTAAGTATCATTTTGATATTAAAAAACAAAAAAAATGATAATTTTTTAACACCTTAATTTTTGTATGATAGCCTGGACCATAATCTACTTTTCAACCTAATTTACGCAATTATCATATTGTTATCATTGAAAATCCCTCGATTGTGAAATGCAAGAGACATGAAAACAGCCGAAATTCATCAGCAGATTAGTGAAATTTATGGAGAAAACGCTATGACCGTTTTGCTTCACGACAATGTTCATCCACACAAGCTCCCAAGATCTCATCACGTCATTTGGCTGGGAACAACTTGATCACCCTCCATATAATCCTGACCTAACATCCAGTGATTATCATTTGTTCTTGCACTTTAAGAAGCACCTTGGTGTTCAGTGCTACCACGATGATGACAACGTCAAAACGGCTGTGCTGGAATGGTTAGCAGATCAGGTAGCTGATTTCTATGTGGATGGAATTCAGAAAGTAGTCGTACGATGGAAATTACGTTGAAAAGTAGATTACGGTCTTTTTTTTTTTTTTTTTGTCAAGACGATACAGTACTTAAAAAACTCACCTCGTATTTAGCAAAACGGCGTTTTTCCATCATTGTGAAAGATCTTGGCATGCACATTGGATTCTGGGAATTAATCAGCCGTGAACATATGTAAGGATTTGATCCGGTTATAGGGAACTATGTGATATTACACACGTTCCCAATGTGATGCAAATACTTATCACATAGGGTAACGTGGCAAATTAATGTTACCAAGAAAGCATTCCATGAGTGAAAAATAAATCATGAGCAAACCTGATGAGTAGTAGGACCTTCTCCAAATGGGACAAACCTCTGTACGGGAAGCTTACTTGGTCCAGCAGGTATATCTTTCACAAGTTTCACTAAGTAACAGTATGAATAAAAACTAAAACCTTACCAAATCAGTTACATGAGGCAGATATTGTAAGAGAATAAAGTGTTCTCCGTAAAGTGCAGCAATATTGGCAAGGCATTCTAAAACCTTAATGACATGTAAGTCGCCAACAATTACTTTACAGCTTATGGAGATAGACTCATCTGAAAAATGCAGAGAGAACATTAATTGATTAAAGGTAATATTTAGAGCCATAATTTTTTTTTTTTTTTTTTTAATAAGATGAATGAAATATTACCTAAATTTTCATTCGAGTTAACATACATCATCTGTTCTCTTCCATAATAACAAAGTCCAAGCATTCGTAAGAGATTTCTTGATAGGTATTTGGCTGTAAGAACTGGACCCAACCTGAAAGAGAACCAGTTGATGCTTTCCATTGCAACATCAGATACATTGTAGTCAGAAGCTCTAAAAAGGTCATTCTTTGATGATGGGCTGCTTAAGGTTTGAGATTTTTTTTCAGCTGGAAATTCTTCAGCACCATCATCTACTTTTGAAGATGTGAATAATGAACTGGCAGTGTTTGGAACAGACGTGGAATAAGTGTTTGTTGTTTCACTGGGAATTTTGATTGTTTTTGCACCAAATGAACGAGGCACTGAGGAAGGAACATTGGTCACCACATCAGGAATATCTAAATTTGCCATTTTATGCGAATCGTCGGGCTCTGGTGATCTATTATTCTCAATTGGGCCTTCCCCAAGGGAAACTGCATCGGCACTATCAGATGATTCAATAAACTTTTGTTCCAAATGATCAACAAAAAACACATCCGTCTATTGAAAAAAAAAAAAAAAAAAAAAGCATATTGGATTATCTACTTAATGTAATTTTTTTTTAGAACCAAATTACCATATTTTTGTGAATATAGTTTACTAGGAGAGAGGGTAGTACATTTACGGTAATTTTTTTTTCAAATTCAGATTTTGAATTTTTTTGCCAGCTTGGTGGCTGGAAGTGCTAAGGCACAAGTCATGCTATGTTTGCCATGCTGCTTGTTATCTCTCTAGCAGCAAAACACAGTATCGAGATAATATTTGCTCGGGTGGCCACCCGTGTATAATGCTCGCTGGAGATGAATTTTCGCGGGTTCAGATCCAATCATTGGTCAGAATTAGCTATGAGGTCTTTGTTTTCAGATGTATGAGACATTATGTACACTATGGATCTATGACTGCTTCTAGAATGCTTTTTTTTTAAAAAAAACCTCACAGTTTGGCTGGTATTCATATTTTTTTTGGTACGATTTCAGAAACTTTAAAACTGCCCCTTAAAAGGTATGAGGCATATTTCAAAAGTAGGGGCCGATCAATTATAAAATGAGAGATGAAAATTTTACTAATGGTTCCAAGCACTTTTGTTATCGTAAAAAAAGCTTCTTCGAACCCTCTGCATAAAATTCCACTGCCAGGGATTTCAGCCAGTTTTGCACTGACTGAGGTTTTCTAGACACTTTAGTTTCCTCAAATCATTGAGATGTAACCCGTTTTTGAAGGGTAGGAAGAGATGGTAGTCACATAGATCAATCCATGAAGTGGAATCAGTTTATCCAAACTAAAAGAATTCAAATGAAAATATGGTAATTCTGTTATGGGGCCAAAAGGAGTGTAAATGAACATTTGGTTGATTTCATGGAGCCTGGTGCAACCATCACATCACAAACGGATTCCATGAAACTGAAACAAAATGGTGACTATGAAGAAAAGTAACTTAAACATCTATTAATTTGGAGCCCTAATAAATTTTTCATTTGCTCTCATTATATAACCAATAGGCCTTTGCTTTTGAAATAAGCCTCTTATAAGAATCTTGCAGATAATTAGTAACTTACATTATCAGTGTTGAGATCATCTGTAACTGCCTCAAATGCAAACATTTCAGGCTCAGTTTCTGGTTCGACATCTGTTGTTTCAATATCACTTTTACTGCTTATGTTCAGTGCTTCATTTTGTGACAGATCTTCATCATAAGGTGACAACATATTCTCAAAAATATCATGATTTTTAACTTCTAGTGATGGTGAATGTAGAGGTGACGTTTGAGCTTTATTTAGATATTCACTCCTATAAATAAAAAATAAAAAATAATGTTAAGGAACAACAAGAAAAGACCTTACAATTCATTAGGCAAACTTTTTTAATTGGCCTTACCTGATAGAGTCATTAGGTACAGTGTCTTTGTATCCACCAACACCTTCAATAAGCCGAGTTATAAAATGAGCTAAAAATGTCTGTAATCCTAGTCTAATTATTAACTTCAATAAAAAGCTGCGATGAAAAAGTTTTAATGATTTACTAGTAAATGTATCACTATCGTATAATCGAATCAAAGGCACTAAGAAGGTTTTTCGAGTCTGCTGAGGGCCTAATACTTGGGCAATTGGATCAAAGAGATACCAAGCTGCTAGAACATTGGTCCATGGATATTCAAACATATCCTGCAAATATGGAACAATGATGTCAATTGCTTCGGGTGTCAAAAGGCTTAATAATTTAGGTAAAACTTTTGCAGTTCTCTTAACTAAAGATTCACAGAGTTTAGTTATTAAATCATTTTTTTCATCACTAGTTAGATTCGTATTTTCTATCAATGTCATGGTGTCTTTGTATTCCTTAATTTCAGATAAAAATGAATATAAATTCTGAAAATATGAAGGGAATGGAAAGATCTGTACAAGAGGCTGCAATAACTGATGTGCAGATGGAGGTGGAAGACCAGTTTCTGTTACTGTAGGGTAACGGTAAGGTAAACTAGATTTAGAAGCTTTGCTACACTCTGAAGAATTCAACTGCAGAAGAAGTTTAGTGGCATGTCTGATACATCTGAAAGCAAAAAAAAAAAAAATCTGTATACAGTTAACTGAAATGAAAAGACACCATTTTAATATTAAAAATTAATCTGACAATTAAAACATGGCTATTTTGCAAGGGGAAGTCAATGAATAAGTTACAAATGGTGATTTAAAAAATACTAACTGGGATAGGAATCTAAAACACAGCTAGATTTTCACGTAAATATCTTCTTAATTATCAACATAATTCCTGACGTTGTTGATACATCTGTCCTATCGTGTAATAGTCTTTTGATACCTTCTCGTTAGAAAAATGGGCTTTACTGCCTGGGCCAGTTGCACTTCCATTTTCAACCTCCTGATCATTTGCTTTTTTCCGAGTTACTTTCACCTCTGATCTGCTCAAAAACCATCTAGCCGTTAGCATTGTGCAAATACGAGGGAGGATGAAAGTGAAGTGCAAAACTGGTCTTTGCTGCCTGACCCGGTTTCACATTTCACTTTAATCCTCTCTTGTCATTTTGCATAATGATAGCCGTCAAGATGGTTTTTGAGCAGACCAGAGGTAAAAGTTGCTCGGAAAAAAGCCAATGATGGGGAGGATGAAAATGAAATGTAAAACTGGCTCAGGCAGCAAAGCCCAGTTTTCTAACAATAAGGTATTGAAAGGCTATTACGTCGTCAAAAGCTAATGCATAAGTCAATCATGGCGACAATCTTTCATGTAAAAAGTACTGCAATCATGTATCATTTATTAAGTTAACAAAACCTCCCATCTTGCCTCCATTTAGTTGTATATTGTTAATAATTGAACAATACAGGCACCATGTTATGTAAATTCGTAACAATAGAGGTGAAAAGTAAAAAGATTCCGACCAGTGGAGTTTTTCAACTGTCACTGCGTTCATGCCAAGTGCGTCCTGAAAACCATCCAAGAATATTTTATAAAGAAACAGTGATAATGAATATTTATTATTACATACCATAATGACAAATTCAAAAGGGAAGGAAAAATTCTGTGACCTGGATTCGAACCACGGACCATGCCTATCACTGGCACTGCTCCTACCAACTGAGCTACGACGGATATGAACCACATTGCTGTTACAAGATATCCAAATAGGACTTCATTGAAGCCACTAAGCAACTCATTCCAGGTCACGGAATTTTTCCTTCCCTTTTCAATTTGTCATTTCGATATGTTTGAAGATTTATCTTCAGCTTATTTATTATCTTATGTTTGAGTTAAATTTCATCAATTTATTGATGGTTTAAGGGTAAGGATAATTCCAGACTTTTAGAGTCGGGACCTGCTCTGCCAATTGAGTTGCTTAGTGGCTTCAATGAAGTCCTATTTGGATATCTTGTAACAGCAATGCGGTTCATATCCACGGTAGCTCAGTTGCTAAGAGCAGTGCCAGCGATAGGCATGGTCCCTGGTTCAAATCCAGGTCGCAGAATATTTCCTTCCCTTTTTAATTTGTCATTTCGATATGTTTGAAGATTTACCTTCAGTTTATTTATTATCTTATGTTTGAATTACATACCATAAATAATTACTGTATCATTTCGATAAATACAGAGCAAACAAAAAGTTAGGAAAACTTTAAAACTCAATAATTCACACACGAATGCAGACAAATGATTCTGTTTGCACAGAAACGACCAAAATGAAGTTGTATTTTTTCCAGGAAAAAACTTAATGTTAGCATTGTTTGTTTTTTGACTAACAGATGGCATTGTCAGATTACAGACATCAGTTTATGCACATTTTCAGACTGTAAGATCAATATCGTTATGGTGAGAAAGAACAACTATCACTGTCTTATTGATGAAAAATAGAAACGAAAATTCCACAGCCTGGATTCGAACCAGGAACCTTTGGCTCAGACCGCCAACGTGCTAACCAATTGCGCCATTGGGGACATGAAAGCTAAATGCTATTTTCATGTCCTTAAGGCTTGGTTAGAGCAGTTACCTAGTCCGCAGGTTATGATAATGTCCTTAACCAGATACATCATAATAACCACGCAAACAGTACAATACTTGCATATTACAAGGCTCTTAAGCCAATGTGCTTATGGGCCACATTTCACATTGCATTGATTGGTCAGCAACGACTGGTAATAGCACTATAATTGCTAAATAAACCCTGAAATCCCTGCATGGAATTCGTAATCTGTTCACCACATAGTACACAAAAAGTAAGTTTTATTTTGCCTCGGCTTATGCTTGAGTCATGCCGTTTTTCCACTTTTTGGGGTCAGTTTATACACTGGTATATATGGCATATTTTAAAAACAGATTATTAAAAGAATAAATTAAAGGGTCTCTGACTAGCAAATAGCGTTGTGTTTAATGGAACCTATGCATTTCGAAATACACTTTATCGGGGTAGGAACGACTACAATCAAGTTAGCCTTCACCTCCAAAATATATGGTGAATGCCCACCAATCAGATGAACAGGCTTCCATGCTGATTGGTGGGTTTAGAGATGCGATAGTTTGTAGGTAATATAAAAATAAAAAAAAATATCAAAAAAAATAAAATAAAATAAAATAAATAAATAAATAAACTCCATTAAGCGAAATCCTCTTACAAGCGGAGAATAGATTTCTCTTATAAGTGGAGTTACGTATTGTCATGGTTTTTTTATATTATTCAACCTATTTTTATTATTATTCTGATCATTCAACTTTTGGGATTTTTCTCTACAATATCTTACCTTGGTAATTCAAATAAATCAGTTTTCAAAATTTTAGAAATAAATTCATATCTTTCTTCTAAGGTTGCTTGAGAATTCAAAGAACGAAGGCGGTTTTCAAGAAAAATCTCAACTACAACACATCCAAGTGAAATCATGTCTCTAATTTTCCTTTGATGTAATGCATGAGGACCACTTGTACTCTGAAAATATGAGAAACCTTTAATTAAAGTTACTTAAATTTACAGTAATGTCTCCTATTTGCAGTTTGCATAAGGATAAAAATTTTAGTGTGCATTTCATTTTAATACATCACGTAATAATAAAGGCAAAAAAAAAATTGAATTTAGACATTAAGCACCAAATAAACTAGATTTAGCATTCCTGTAAAATGACAGCATGTTAGTCTTTTCTTATATAACAGTTTCATTTATGTACCAAGAATGATACAACATCCAAAAACATTGAGCCCAAGGCAATCCTGTGATTTACAACACTTTGTTTAAAACAGGGATCAATGGTGCCTGGAGAAAACTGCCATACCAACTAGTGGTTATCAATCCATGAGATAACGGACCAATACAACAGTGGACTACAGAAAACAGCTTTGAAGTGCACTATGCATCTTATATCAGCTCTAACAGTATGTGATTGGCACAGGTGCCATACCATTCAGCACAAAACAATAAGTTGGAGCTACACTGGTTCTGTAATCGGCTGCAGTAGACTATTATTGATTGGAGAAACATGGCATAGTCCAGTGAATCCTGCTTCATCAAAGTGATGACAAGATAGCATGACTCAAACGGAAGTTAATACAGTAAACTGAAGAAAATCTTCAAACATATCACAGTAACAAATTAAGAAAGGGAAGGAAAAATTCCACGACCTGGACTCGAACCAGGGATTTGCAAGCTGGGAGCCTGCTTTGAAGATTGAGCTGCTTGGTGGCTTCATGGAAGTCCATATGGATATATTGTCACAGCTTGGCTGTTCATGTCTGCAGTAGCTCAATTGGTAAGAGCCGTGCAGGCAATAGGCATAGTCCCTGATTCGAGTCCAGGTCGTGGAATTTTTCCTTCTCTACTCTATTTGTTACTTTAATATAGCATGAGACAATGGGCCTGTCCTGTATGGTTCAGTATTACAGTTTTGCCCTGGAATGTTAAGACTCCTGATCACAATGAACGCTTGTATCAGGATTCTCCCCAGGCCTTTTACATGGGCACGTCATCCAGCTGTTTTCACTGACTGCCTGGCTGATTTTATCTATGAAAATCTGTCGTTCTCTGGTATAATTTACCTTAAAATAGAAGAGGTCATCTGTCTTTAAATTAAATCTCATCAGTCTATATAGAAGTTGTTTAATCATCCATTATAATGTGTTATAAGAGGTCTATTCAAAAAATAACCGAACTTTTTTAATTACGTGGCAACAGATCGTTGTAGCGGCGAGCAGTTGTCAGCACTGGAATTGTCATATCCTTCCGCCTAATGAACTATTTACAAGTTTTTATGTGTTGTTTAGTTTCAGAGTTATTGCCATTTGAGTGCAACGTGTTTCAGTATTTGTGGCGATTTTTACAATGTCCGACTTATGAGAGCAACAATACAATGTGAAATTTTGCGTGAAACTGGGGAAAACACTCACGGAAACGCAAAAAAAAAAACAAAAGACCACTGTCGTGGCAAGACAACTTGTGGTTCCTTCATCAGGATAATGTGCCTGCCCACTCAGCCTTGTTAATTCGCCAGTTTTGTGCCAAAAATTAGATGACTGTCCTCCTCCAGCCACCCTATTCCCCAGGCCTAGCTCCCAGCAACTTTTTCTTGTTTCCAAAATTAAAATCAGTGCTGAAAGGAGCCGTTTCGACTCACTGATGATGTTAAGAAAAATTTTTCACTGACATTGAAGGATATTTCAAAAGAAGCTTTCCAGGACTACATGGTAAAGTGGAGACACCACCGGAACAAGTGTGTGAATAGAAGAGGGGAGTATTTTGAATGAAACAAAGACCAATAAGCTTTATATTAAATAAAAAAAAAAATTAAAAAAAAAAGTTCAGTTATTTTTTTGAACAGACCTCGTATATGTTTCTTCTAATTAAATAATTTTTTTTCCTTTCTATCATTCACAGTGAATGCTCATCTAAAGTTTTGGGCAATCCCTATAAATTACGAATAAATCACGTGGAATATGCCTGGAATGGTGGTCAAATTCACCACACAAAAACTCATTTTTACATATTTGTCAAAAAGAGGTAAACTAGGTAAAGTTGCCTGTTTGTTTAATTTCCAATGATCAACACACGCTGTTCACAATTTAGTATTGTTTAAATTACACCATCACGACCACCACCACCATCACTTTTATTACTAATGCAATAACTTTAAATAATTTATTACTAATACTATTTGGCTTTTTTTCAGTAGTAATGTGCTCAAGCTACACTTTCTATTATCACTAATGCAATAACTTACTTGGGAATCAGTAGGATTTGCGACTCTGTTCATGGTCTTTGCAGTAAAATTGTACAATGCTTCAAGTTGATTCAATGATGCTAAAGGGTTATAATCCTTTGGGAGAAGAACTGGCTGAGATTCAGGATGAAAGTCTCCAGTAGTATATTTACTTTCTGAATTTTTACTAAATGTTTGGAAAAAAATAATAAATATATTGAAACAAAAAGAGAATATTTGAAAACTACTGATACTGTCAACAAGTGTATTATACAAGGTTCAACAATAAATAAACAAGACTGACGTTACTTTGAACATGTTCAAGCATGTGCGACTATGACAATGCATGTTTTTAATCTATAAACTACTCCTGTTGCCGTATGTACAAGTTTGTAACAATAAAGTTGCACGTGCCTATATATTCTTGTGCTTCAACTGCACGCAGTCATTAGATGACATTCCAATATTAAACATGGCACAAAGGGCAAACGTTAAGTTCTATTTAAAACTTGGAAAAACTAATACAGAAACTTACAAGTTGACAAAGCAAGTGTATGGTGATGATGCACTATCTCGTGCACGTGTTTTTGAATGGTTCACTAGATTTCATGATGGCTGCGAAGAGCTGAAAGATGACAAACACAAGGGATGTCTGAAAACCGTTCAAACAGGAAACAATCGAGAAGGTAGAAAACTTTTTGTTAAGTGATAGGCGAATGAACCTAAAAATGATGGAAGAAGTCCTAAACATTAACCAAGAAACAATTCGCCTAACATTGACATAAAATTTGGGCAAAAGAAACTCTGTGCCTGGTTTGTGCCCCATTTCTTAACAGATGAGCAAAAAGGAAACGGAGTGGATGCTTGCAAGGAATTCATCGTGGCCGCAGATGCCAACCCTAACTTTCTGGTTTCAATTGTGACAGGGAACGAAACCTGGTGTTGTCGATATGACCCTGAAACAAAACAACAGAGCAAGGAATGGCAATCCCAACATCCCTGCAAAAATAGAACTTCCGATTTGAAAACTCAAGAACAAAAGTAATGCTCATCCCTTTCTTTGACAGTACTGGCATTTCCATAAGGAGTTTGTTCCGCCTGGACAAACAGTCAACAAGGAGTACCACAGGGAGATTTTGCAGCATCTGATTAAGAGAATTCATCGAGTATGGCCACAATTTCATGAAAAAAGGAGTTGATTCTTATTGCACGATAATGCCAGACCACACACAGCAGTGCTTGCCAAGGAATTCTTTGCCAGATTTGTCTCCACCAAACTTTTTCCTCTTCCCAAAGGTGAAAAGAAGCCTGATAGGACACAGATTTGAGAATATAGAGGACATGAAAAAAGAATGTTACAGCCGAACTTGGAAGGGTTAAGACAGAGGACTTTAAAGCATGTTCCGAAACTTGTACAAACGTGGCAATAAGTGTGTAGCCTCAGAAGGTAACTACTTTGAAAAATTGCCAGAAATATGTCTTGTATTTGTTAAATTGCTCCAGTCTCATTTATTAATTGTCTCACCTTGTACGTTAACTGATAGCAAGCTTACCCTTTGAATGACCGTTGCCTTGGAAATATTTTTGTTGGCAACTCAGATACTTCCTCATCACAGTCTTTCTGAAATTTACAAATACAAGTTTTAAAAATCACTCTGTCTTTTTTATACAGGGTGTTTTTGAATTGAGTACAGATTTTTTGGTAGATGATAGAAGAGGTCCTTAGAAGTATTTTTTGTCATATGAACATGGTGTCCCCGCAGCTCCGTTTACTTACAATACTGCATTGAGCAATCAAATGACACCGGAACACAGTGTGCGTTGGTAGGCCTAGATTATTTTATTTTTAACAATTAACACAAGCAATCTACTGTAATATCTTTTAAAGTATTTGTTTGCAAAGAAATTTCAAGGTGCACGTGCTTGTTTGTTGAAACTACGTCAAGGAGATTCCATGGTATCCAACCCCTTTGTAAAATATGAATTGTGCTATGAAGCAAATGGCGGTCATTTCGAACAATTACTGTAAAAGTCATACAGTAGATTGCTTGTGTTAATTGTTAAAAATAAAATAATCTAGGCCTACCAACGCACACTGCATCCTGGTGTCATTTGATTGTTCAATGCAGTATTGTAAGTAAACGGAGCTGCGGGGATCCCATGTTCATATGACAAAAAATACTTCTAAGGACCTCTTCTATCATCTCCCAAAAAATCTGTACTCAATTCAAAAACACCCTGAATATAAGAAATTAGTCCAGGAAGAGGCAATAGAAATAATATAGGCTTAAATTTGCAGCTGGTTTCAGAAATTACTGTAAAAGGATGAAACATCTGGGCCTGTTATATAAGGAAGCCCTGTGTTTAACAATGCAAGGTCAGTATAATAAAAATTTATAAACACAAATATATCATCTCAATCACTTTGAACAATACTTATTAATGAAATTCTGTTTGTAGTAATTTTTTTTAAAACTTTAATTATTTTTAGTCAGAAATATTACAGAAAGATACATACACTAATCTGAATTTCTTCAATGCTTTTGTCTTTTTTTTGTAAATCCTGAAATGAATTATAAGAAATAGAAATTTTTTATTTTGAAAATACATATTGAAGACTATCTATACAGGGTGGCCTTTTTGATATCAAATTATTTGATAACTATTGTAGAATTTAACTATCTGTTAATGCTAACAAATAGGACGTTGTGGGTGGGCTATCTGTTGATGACCTATTTATGCAAAAATTTTCTCTTAAACCAAAACAAATAGGGAACAATTGTTTCTCATTCTATTATGAACACACACAAAAAAGTACATCATAATCGGGTGAATAGTTCACTCAAAAATGAAACTGAAACGTTTCTACATGCAAATCATGTCACATGCCCACCCAGTTTTTCATATTTTCACAACAGCATCATCTTCCTATTCAACTGGCATACACAGCCATATTCACATGCAGTATGTGCAATTCATTGCATACACTGACTGAGCAGAACTCATGGAATAGCAGGTCACTGATTCGCAATCGGACACCACGTGTGTTCCATGCCCGTGTGAGAGACTTTGTGGGAAGTGGTTGTGTGTTCGATTCATGTGATCCGTGAGTTGATGGCATTCGAATGGGGCATGGTGGTGGATGCCGGAAGCATGGGAAGTTCGATTTCGGCGGTCGTGCATGAATTCGGCTTCATACGTTCAACCGTGTCTAGGGTGTACTGAGAATGGTTGGAGAAAGGCATAACAGTCCACAACCGACACCATACTGGGCATCCAGCTAACCTCCGTGACACCTGAGACAATTGGTCAACAGAGACCAGAGGGCCACAGTGTGACAAATCATGGACCAATTCAATGTCGGCTGAGCTAGAAACGTCTCCCAGTGGACAATCCATAGGAACACTATGTGGGTACCACTGTTAACCCTGCGTCATCGGACACACCAGTCACATCGGAAGGACACTGCAACAGCGGTGTAACGTCATATGGTCGGACGAGTCACAGTATCAACTGTTCCATGCCGACGGGAGGCACTGTGTGTGGTGCAGAGCTCATGAGATGATGGACCTGGCAAGCCAAGCGGTCCAGGCTGGTGGGGTATCAGTTATAGTCTGGGGTGCATTTTCTTGGTATGGAATGCCCCCTTGTTCTTCCGGAAAACACATTGATTGGTCTGCAGTATCGTCAACTACTCGAAAACCATCTCCACCCGTTTTTGGCCTTCCAACACCCTAATGACCTTGCCATCTTTAAAGATTACGATTCATCGCCACATTGCTCCAATGTCGCCTGAGAATAGTTCAAAGAGCATGCAGGGGAGGTCCAACAACTGGACTGGCTGCCCTGGAGCCCTGTATGAACTCTATCGAGTATATCTCGGATGCCGTTGAACTCAGGGTCCATGCGCTGGATCCTTTACCCACAAACAGACCGCAACTGGCTACCAATTGTGGTGTCAACTGCCTCCGGATGTGTACTAGGGACTTGCAGACTCACTTCCATGCTGTATTGTTGCACTCCACAGGGCCAGAGGGGGCCCGACCAAATATTAGGTGACTATCCCATGAGTTCTGCTCAGTCAGTGTAGTACAATGGCCGAGTTCACAGATAAGGAAATAACTACCATGGTCATGTGCTAAGGCACTGCAGCTGCAGATCTGTTTTATCAGGACAGACATCCAAACAGCATACATCCCTCAGCACAAACACTTAGATCTATCATCTGTTGGTTCCGTGAAACTGGCAGTGTTGTACAACACCGAAGATCAGATCGCTGACAAACACCAACTGATGACACTACAATGATCTTCATCCTTGCATATTTTGCTGTTAATATTTTGCAAAATTGGAAAAAGGCTTAACGAAAAAATGCGAAAACGGAGATTTTGGCAGTTTGTAAGCCAATGTTACTCTATTGTGGGAAAATCAAAATAATTATTACTATTTATTCAATTTTTTAAAAATAAACAGAGAAAAAAATATATACAAATATTAACAGGGTTCTCCCCAGGCCCTTTTGAAGAGGCTCACCGCCTGGCTGATTTTGGTAACCGCCCGGCTGAATACACAAAATGCTGCACGCCACCTCATAGTGTGTTTATTTGTTTTTAACTGTTGCTGCCCGGGTATTTTATCTTTCCACCTACCTGATAAAATTTTCTGGGGAGAACACTGACTAAGATGTAATACTCAAGCTTTTCAATTGTGGAAGCTCTTTAAAATCTTAATTGCTATTTTCTGCCATAAGGCGCTCTTCTGCCAACCCAGCCTCACTGTCACGTGAAAGTAAGTATGAGATCTTTTACGATTTCTGATTTAAATCTTCTTCTATCAACCCTTTGAATGTAGAAATTTTTCATTCTCATTTTTGAGTGATTTATTCATCTGATTATGATGCGATTTTTGTGTAGTGTTCATAATTGAATGTGGAAAGTTTGTAATTAGAAATTGGTCCCTATCAGTTATGGTTAATGAGATAAATTTTGTATATATCCTAATTTGCACAATCGGGTCATTGGAAGGTTACCAACAAATAGCCTGCCCACAACATCCTATTTGTTGCCATTAACAGATTTTTTAAATTCTCCGAGAGTTACCAAGTAATTTGAGAGGTAAAAAATTGCCCTGTATAAAATTAATAAAAATTTTTTTATTTAAAGTGGGGGCAATATTACTAATGTTACCAAATGTTTATTTTCAAAGTTTGATAACGTATATATAAGTTATCAAATTTGATAAGTATTAATGGGGTATTTTAAAAGAAGAGAATGAACATATATTTGGAAATCATGTTTGAGACTGATATAGTATTCTATATGAAAGGAAATGGGGGTATGCGTACTAGAATTGCTTATCGATTGCAGAGGTCTTCCTTTATTCAGAGTTTCTGAAACATGAAGGCCTCCTCCCCGCCTACATGTCTGTTTGCTCAAGGAAAATTATAAAAAAAAATCAATGCTGTTAGAACCATAATTTGTTTTTAATTATTTAAAGGATATAGTAAAGATACAATAATAAAGAGAACAGCAAGGCATTCGGACTATCGTATTCAACCTGTCGATTAATCGAGTGTGAGATATATTTAGGTTTAGTTTCAGCTGCGATTTCACTAAGGGAATGCCAGGAATAAGTAATGCTCCATTTTCTGCCCTTCTATGATTGGCTGAATGGATTTTTTTTTTTCATTTACGCATGCACCAATTTCCTTTTTCTTACGGGCCCGGCACTATAGTTTTACAAACCTTTGTCTGTAGATGTCGAATCTTTGGTGGATGCTTGCCATGATAATTTGAGACCATTAATTTATGAGGATGAGGTTGCTGAAAAAGCTGAACCATTCCTGAATTTATTAGATTTGTGTGCTGATCCACCAGCTGAAGACAAACATTCTTGGATTTTATGGCTGCTGCACCTGATAACTAGAAATCAGTACTTTAAGTATAATGAACAGATACAAAAATAGCCATTACTAAATTTTAATAAAGATTTTTCAAATTCAACAAGGTTACCTCATAGCATCTGAGATTTATCTATATGTTATTGCATCTAAATCAAGTTGACAGTAACCAACAGAAGGAGGGACCAACCTCTTGACCAAATCATTTAACAGACCAAATGCACATTTTGGCCACCATGAGACCATCTTTCAGCGAAATTCAAATGGCCGAAATACACATTTGGTGTATTAAATAGCTCTTGTGGACAAGAGGCCTGTCTCTTTTCCTTGGTTAGTATTTAGATCCAAAGTTCTATCAATTTGACAGCTTTTGCTCTTTTTCCGAATTGTAAAGAATTAAATAAATACCAATATAAAGGTGCGATCAAAAAGTTCCAGGACTAGTTACACATCACACAAACAAATTGCTACACATTACAGTAAATTATAGCCCTAACATTCATAAATGAGCTTTTCAAACGATTTTGTTTCACATGTATGAGGTCGTCTGCAATTTTATCATGAACATTAAATTTGAGAACGAGCAAATTTGAGCAATGAGCAATCTGAGAGAGGACATTCAGCGAAAGCAGCCAGATCTGTGGCATGAAAAAAAACTGGATGCTCCACCATGACAATGCACCCTCTCACCGAGCACAATTCACACATGAGTTACTTGCGAAAAACAATATGATTTTGCTTCCACACACGCCCTACATGCCAGATTTGGCTCCTACAGACTTTGCCCTCTTTCCGAAAATGAAGATCCAGTTGAAAAGTTGCTGTTTTGATATAACTGAGCAGATCCAGTGCAAATCGTAGAAGATGCTCGGCTCATATCAACAAAAAGACTTCTAGGACATGTTCCTGAAGTGTCAGGAATGCTGGTCTCATTGCATGGCTTCGCAAAGGGACTATTTTGTATAAATGTATTCTCTTTAAATGAACTAGTCCTGAACTTTTTAATCACACCTCACATTCAGCATGATTTACATTGCTGAAGCAGGGTTCGTTCTAGGACCAAAAATCTACGAGTCAATTTGACTCCCCAGCTTGAAAACTGCGAGTCAAATTTCAACTTCTATATTTTTACATGCATCCACAATTGTTATAGTTAATTATAAATTTAAATAAGACAGCATCTGATCAAATGAAGTGAATTTAAAATGTGGTGAGAAGGATATGTCCGTTGATATTCAAAATTTAACGAGTTGCAAGTCAAAAAATCACGAGTTCATTTTTAGCAAAAATTACCCATTTGACTAAGTGCGAACCCTGTTAAGAATACTGGGAGAGAGAAAAAAAATGAATCTAGTCAATGGCAGTATGTAATTTATACTGAATGAAGCTGATAGTATAACACGATTTACAGAAGATCTATACTAAACGACCACACAGTTACAAGAGTCATCCAGACAAAGTAAAGAACAACTGGGTGTATCTCAATAAAAAACAAAAGATATCAAAACAAACCTTAATTTGCAATACTAAACCTAACACTACTTTTCTACATAATCATGAATGCATCATTTTTGAGTGAAGTGAAGCTTTAATCATTTCATTCTTTTTAATTGAGGACTGTCACCATAAAATTTGTTGAATATAAAAGCAAATAACACTAACACTTTCCATTTTTTTCTAAATATTTATGAAAGAGCAAAATAAGGGTAAAATGAAAAGGCTAAGCATTAGCAATACCCGATTGTCAATGAACTGCACTATAAATGTAAATGTTTTAGTGATAGTCATGATTTTTCTCTTCAATTTACAAAGATATTACAAAAACAGTACAGAAAAACTTCGTGGAGACATTCCGAGATTTTTTGTATGAAAGAAATCTTGGTTTAAATGCATTAGGAAGAATTGATGCTTTTCTCTTAGTTTTCAAAGTGTGCCTATTGCAATGTCTTTCTCGAATATTATCGAGGACATTAACAACACAATCAGAGAAAACCATCACATTTACTTGAAAAAAGTGAGTGAAATGTTCCATATATCCTATGAATCTGCATGGGATATGGTGCATGAGAAGCTTGGATATCGCTATATTGATTGGACACCAGAACAGACCGCCAATAGAATGGCTTGCAGTCTGTAAGATCTGCAGTGGTACAACCAGGAGGAAAATGCGTTTCTGAATGGCATTGTCATAGGAGACGAGTCTTGCACTTCACACCTGAGCTTAAAACTGCAAGCATATTGTGGAAATATTCACATTCTCCGGTTCACAAAAAATTCAAAGCTTCTCCTTCAGCTCAGAAGATTATGCTTACAGTTTTTTGGGATATGCAAGGCATCCTACTCGCAGAGTTTCTGCCTCGTGGGTCAACTGTCAACGCTACCTATCGTGAAACGTTAACCAAACTGCAGCCGGCGTGCTATTTGGGATAAGCAACTAGAAAGAGGAAACGATGCTCGGCTTCTTCATGACAATACACACTCATATATGGCCAATGTCATCAAAACAAAACCAGCCCATTCCGGTCGGGAGGTTTTGGATCACCCAGCCTACTGTACGGACTTAGCACCCTCGCACTACCACCTCTTAGTTCCCTTGAAGAGATTTCTGTGTGGTCAGAGGTTTGAGACTGACGAGTAACTCAAATCTGCCGCGTGCCATTGGCTGTATTCATGGCCGACGGACTTCTATGAGCAGGACATTCCGAAACTGATGCAGCGTTGGGATAAATGCCTAAATCGTAAAGGTGCCTATGTAGAGTAGTAGATAAAGACGTGTATTTTTAGCTGCAGTTAATTGTCTATCTGTATGTTTTGTAATTACCTTTGAAAAAAATAAATGGCATTACTTTCTGATATCTTCTTATGATTGAATAAACTATTAAAGAATTGCACGAATGGCCTTTATTAAGTCTGTCTTGGAGTAAATGAGAAGTCTTATGATGGAGCTATTGAGATGAAAATACCAACTGTCTGGTATTTTGGTTTTTATTCCTGCCTTCTTCTAAATACGAGGCATGTCTGAAAAGTAAGGTTACAACCCCTGTAGGCAGACAAGTAATACTTTAGTGCATAAGTTGGCTATATAGGCTTTAACCATTAGCCTTCCACTTCTCGTGGGTGTTTCTCATTTGCTATGTGGAGTTAAATTCGAGTAAAATGTGTTTACAATGGCTGTGCCAGATTAAAGTCGCTCCATCATATGTTTTTTCCAAGCACAAAACAAATGCCCCAACGGATACTCACAAAGTACTTGTTCCCATTTATAGAAACATTATGGGTCGACAACATGTAATAAAGTGGTGTCGTTAATTCCCTGGAGGCAGGACCGATGTTCGTGATGAACACAGGAATGTTAGGCTGTCTGTGGTCTCTGATGAACTTCTGCACTTGTTTCTTAATCTGAAAAAAAATCTTGCTGGACAACGTTTCCATGACGATGACGAGATCAAGCACGGGTTGAACTGCAGCTCTAGCAGCAGACACCAGAATTCTATGACTGTGGGGTACAGAAGCTAGTACTTAGACTTAACAAGTGTTTGGACAATGGCAGTAATTACATCGAAAAATAACCCCCGTATCAATAAATAGCCTTAGGTAAAACGGTGTGTGTATTAGTGCACTTGACATAACTGCTTTCCAGCATGAACCTATAGAATCCACTTCACATGAAAGTGTGAAATTAATATCAGTTGTGCCAGTTGTAGTGGAAATTTTATCAAATAAACAATTTTTGAAAGAATACTAACTGTTGTAACCTTACTTTCCAGACAAGCCTCGTATATAAAAGGGGGAGAGGGGATAATGGCATTTGAGCATTTTATACACAGTGAACAACTGTAAAAGATATGGTTAAGAGGTGGGCTTGCAGTAATTGATCTGCTCCCTTTTCGAGAGTAACCTGAAAGAGGATGAAAGGGCAGAAGGAATTAAGGGGTCAGGAAATGGAATGTGGTAAAAGACGACGACATTATCAACATAATGTGCAGTTAGATGAAATACATAGGATTCTGGTTAATTTAAGGTTTTAAAAAAAACCTTCCGACAGGAATCTGCTTAGTCTGACTCCCACACCCAGGCCTCGGAACGTACAAACACTTACGAAAAAGTGAGAAAGGTGACTAATAAACTTAAATTCTAACTAAAAAGTAACTAACAGGATGAAAATAGTGACAAAAAGTGACAGTACAGAATAAATGTTATTTCCTTTTTTCATCCTTCTGCAATTGTCGTTTGATCAAAATTTAAGATATAGCATGATGGTTTTATATGTTAACAATTCTTCTTGAAAGTATGGAGCACTTGCATCTGTTAATAAGTAATGCATTTTTTGGCACTTAATGAAAATGTTGAGTTATTGCTGAAAGCACAAGGGAACATGACAGCAAAAGTTTGGGTTATGTTTTGACATGATGCAGCTTAGTAAGTGCTGCATGCTGCTCTCATAACCCAAATTAATTCTGTAGCAGTTGCTTGATCCTTTTTTGCTAAAAAGTTGAAGTGTTTTATTTTCTCCCTGTTGACTTGACGTTTCATTTTCTGGCATTACTTGTTGTTAGATGCATTTGTTGACAGCTGAGTCATTCACATCTTCTGTTTCTATGTTTATCAGTTTCAGAATGCTATAGAATTGCTTGGAAGCCTTTTTTTTTTTTTCAATATTCACCACACAGACACAAATTTTACAAAATTATCCATGATCATTGAGCTTGTGTCCTCAAGATGAGACTTTATAAGAATTTGCAGCTTGTTTTGCTAATCAATCATTTACATTTTCCCATTTTTTCTCGCCATCTTCATAAGATTACCATACATACTATGTTATCTCTTTAAGAAAAGCGCAATCGGTTTTTAATTGTTTAATTGATTTGAGAGTCGTTTTACAGACTACTCCGTCAGACTAATTTCACCAGCACAAGCTTATTTTATTTTTAACTTAATAAATTCAATATATGAACATGGTCGGGCTAGGTGATAGCATCCGGGAAAATTAGGGTACGCTAGTCTGGACTTTTACCAACTTTTTATTTATCTTTTAATCTAACCAAAAATTAAAACAATTATATTTAATTAGGTTAGGTTAAAAAAGCAAACTATTTTTTTTTTATTTTTGCCGCTACACGTACGGGGCAGTCTGCCAAACAATTACTACATGTATTAATTTAAAGAAATTCCAAATTACCGTAAAAAACGGCTTCCAAACTTTGATCATTGCAGTTCTCCTCTCTCACAGTTCATAATTTTTCAATACATTGTTTGCTAGACCTGCACGTGGAGCTTGTACTGCGATCGGCATAAGCTTGCGGGTGATGCTGCTATGATTGCTATGCTTTATCCAACTACATTTTCCCCAAGCCCAGGACACAAAGTTATAAGGTTCGTCAGCCAATGAAATCTTAACTTACCATGTAGTTTTTGTTTACATCACAAATATTTCAATCTTCAATTGAAAATTAAATTCGTTAACTAAAATAAAAACTGATTCTAGTGATAGTCTGCTTAAAAAAGCGATTTTAAGTGCCTCCTTTAAAAATAAGTGACTAAAAGTGATAAAAGTGACTTGTGCTGAGGCCTGTACACCTGGACCTAATAGAAGCATTATTACAGATTATAGGGAAGTAATTTTGTGTCAAATATTAAGATTAGTAATATTAAGAACATATTGCACACATGCAGTAATCGTGGATAATGAAATTTGAATATATTAGAAAAACCTAAGCTGTTAATGACACCATAGAGTCAATAAGACATTAAAGTTGAAAAAAAAATTGGAAATACATCAGGCAAACATCGTGAGCAGGGGCCAGGGAATAGTTAACAACAGATCAGATGGGTTATTAGATTATGGAGTTTAATGATTATGTTGAGAGCAGGAGGACCAGATTACAGTGTCAGAGCTTATATACAGGGAGCAGCAGGTATTTCAGAACAAAAGGATGTCCGAAGGTAAAAGGGGCAGACACTTTAGATACCACAGAGCCTTTAATACAATTTACATTTTTGTACAAAGGACTATAAAATACATATTGTTATTCAATAAAACCACCATCCGCTGCAATGACAGCCTCCACACGCTGTCGGAACTGCTGGCAGGCAGCAATGAGGTGGGTCTTCTGGATTTCTGCCATTGCCTCCACAACAGCTGGCCTGAGAGCTTCAATGGTATTGTGTGGATCCTTGTTGGACTCCCTCTCAACGACGCCCCAGATGTAGTCCAAAGGATTGAGATCAGTGAGCTGGGGGGGGGGGGGCACATGTTGGAAGGAAGGTGGTCATGAAGATTCGTGGTCATCCATGCTTGGGTGCTGTGGGCCTTATGACTTCGAGCAGAGTCCTGTTGAAAAACATACAGCCTACTACGTGCTACAGCAGTAATCCAGGGCTTCACAAGCCTTCTACATCGCCTCATTAACCTGCAGCTCCCTCCCGAGTGCCCTTATGGACTTCCCAGGGTCCTCATTGATTACAGCTTGGACAGAACTGATGAATTCCGGCGTCCTGATACGGTCCAAGCACTGACAATGTCGTTTCTTCTGTGAATTTACTAGAGTGTAATTCATCAAATTCACTAGAGTGTCCAGTTCTCCCAGGAATTTGGAACACGAATGAATGGGCGACTTTCAGGAATGCAGCAATCTCGGAGTCGGAGTGTCCTGCAGTCAAGGAGACGATGAGAGCATGTCGTTTCATTTGCTGGGTTATCTTTAGATCCGCCATGTATATCTACCTCGTTTCGGAATTGTTAAATAGTTTTTTCAAATAACCTGCTGCACCCTATATAATTTTGGCAAGGGAATGACTTCGTTAGGTCTCACTGGAGAATAAGGAAGGTGTTGGAAGACAGGATTTTTTCTTTATAGGCATCATGGTATAATGACAGAGGCATTACCTTTGTCCACTCTAACGATGATAGCATTCGTTGTCATGTAGCTTTTTATTGGATATTATCTTGCCAATAATTGTGATTAAGGCCAAATAGAGTTGAAACCCTTTGAGACATCGAAAAAAGTAGACAATTAAAAAGCCAAAAATTACAAATGTTAGCTCCTTTAACAATAAGAAAATTTTAATTTTAATTAGCCAATAATTAAAGCACATTTCAACAATAATAATCCTTTGATCAAAATCTATATTATAAGTCAGCCCATTTTAAAGGAACCTTTCCTCAACAGTTTCTGCTCTATCATGGCTAAGTACTGGTACAAGGAAACCAAAAGCTATTTTCAGTAGAATACAGATATTTCATGCCAAATAAAAACTAATAACTATTTTAGAAATCGAAAAATGGTTGTCATTATTTGTGGAGAGATGTCTGAATGTTAATCTTAGGGCAGTGCACATACATCAAAACTACATTTACAAACTTTGAGGGCAGATTCCTTACCAAAACAAGAAACATAGTCCATATAAATGCATGTCTGAGAATTCTTAGAGTTTGAAGCACTAACGTTAAATGCAGTTTCAGGCACAATCCATCAATAGAAGTTTGTAACAATCAAATAGTGCAGTGTTGCCATGGAGACTTACTTACATTTGTAATTAGTCTGTCTTCAAAGTTTAACTTGTGTAGTAGTTTAACCATGGCAGAATATCCATTTCGTGAGAAGGCAGATACGATTTTTTACCTCAAAATCTAAGGGTTTTTGGACATACGGACTATGTTTCTTGTTTTCTGTGAGGAACCTGCCCTGAAAGTTTGTAAACGTATTTTTGATACACCTTATATACCATATTTTCGTGAATATACCGTGGGTTATACACTTTCTTAATATTTGCGGGAGAGGATTGCAGGGAATACAAGGGAACATACTAATATCGCGTATATTGGATCCCCCGTGGGATGCAGAGGAATAAGGGATGTGGGGTTTCCAGAATTTTTTTTACATAAAATTCGAATTTTCATTTAATACAAGGGTGCAGGTTATACAAGGATGCAAGGTATATTTGCAAAAATAAGGTGCACATCATCTTCATAATTTCACCAAGAGTAAATTGAGACAAGGTCAACTTCTTAAGATTCAGCAGTGAAATCTCAATTACAGCTGCTAAGTTAATTCTGATCATTTCTTAACCAATTAAGGCTTGCAAAAAGACAAATCAAAAATAAATTTAATGTAAATTTTACCTTGTAACCAAATGTTAGATCTATCCAGTTGTGAAGTCTTTCCGACACATAATCACACTCTAAAGCTGCTCTATGCTTTATAACAAAATCTTCAGCATCTTTAGCCCATTGTGGAACCTCGAGATCTGGGAGATCTTCATGAATTGAAGAAAATACACTTGGATCAGTGAAAAATTCTGGAATGCATTCATCGGGAGTCCACTCTTGCATACGTTGCATGCTTGAAGGATATTCAGCTGGAACCCAATTCCTTCTAACATGTTGACAAAGTATAGATTTTGGAACACGACGTGCCATATATACAAAATAAGTAATATCAGTTAGAACATCGGAAACATGGTGAGGGACTTGAGGCAACTCTAATTCACTGTTAGAAGCATTTAAGAGCAATCCATGAGTCATATCTAGTTGCCTATCGCCTTTATTTAATCGATACTTAGATTTTGAAAGGTCTCGCCAAGAACCAGTAGAAGAAGTAAAATCCATAATCCAAGGAAGGACTGGATGATTATTAGGATTTCCTATCCGTCGACCTGCTAAATAATTTAATTCCATTAAATAGTCAAAGTTACTAATATCGCCACGTACCCAGTTTTCAACTAAAATATTTAAATAAAGTTCATTGTCTTCTATATTTTTATTTTGCTGATATAAAAATAATTTCAAATGTTTTGTAGTAGAAGTCTGATGAGAACAACCACCAATCTTATCAGTATCTTTATTCATTTGATTGTAGTAACAGAGTTCTTCTTTTAGAAAATCCCATAATCGTGGATTAACTTGAACCCATAGATTCTGATCAACGCAAACATCATGGAGAGAGAAATCGCCAATAAATAATCCAGTATCATGTAGATCACGTAGGGCTTGAAGCATCTGATATATAACAAACAATGGTTTACAATACGAGTTACCAAATATAGCTGGACTAAATGTCAAACAATCGTGAAGTGTATATAACAGATGAGGTTGTAACAAATAAAATGAAGATTCTGATTCAATCATGCAGTAAGTGCTCAAAATGTTAGATGATGTTCCCTCTGAAAAATAAAATTAACATTGATTGAAATCAACTTTCTTTTTGTTGTTTTTTTTTCTTTGTCATTCAATACAGTGCTTCTCTAAAATATACCTGAATTAATCATATCAAATTCTTTGTCACCATCTTCTCTGGAAGCAGAATTAATTATCGGGCAACCATATATTCTTTTAACACTTTCTCGCACAGCATCATTGAATTCTTGAGTCTATTAAATGACATAAAAATAACAATAAATTAGTGTAGAATTAACCCATAAGAATAAAAATAAATATGACTGGTATGACTTTTCCAAGGGCCATCTACAGAATCATCAAGAAAGATTTTCTTAGTACCGTAATTGCTTCTTGTTCATATTTACAATAAACCAACAGGCATTTTCAAGTTAAACAAGATTTACCATCCTCTTTCATGCTATGCCATGCCCAAAACTTGATAAAGAGAAGAAAAAATACACTATCTACCAAAATTATACAATACTTCACTGAAATACATTAGGTGTTACATGTCTTTATACCCCTGAAGTTTCAGGATAACTCGGCAAGTATTTCTCTAGCTATTCGACAAAACGTCTAAAATCAAAACTGTCCACTTTAAGTCAGTGTATACTGTATATACTCTACAAGCAAAAAGAGCCTTTTTCTTCGGCCCATCTACTGTACTTTGATTCTAATGATGCAGAAGCTAGTTTATTAAGCAAACTCTGTTATAACAGACTTTTCCTCAGTCCCATTACGTTATTACTGAGTTCGACTGTATATACAGAAGGGATCCAAAAGTGTGTATTCTCCCTTCAACCAAGGAGAGAAGATTAAAAAAAAAAAAAAAAAAAAAAAATTTTAAAAAAAAATTCAGAGGTGAATATAAATCAGTTTTGACTTCTACAATTACAACAGATACCATCTGCTCAAAAGATTACCATAAACATTCAGACATATTCTGATTATGACCAATCCCTGCCCCATCCATTGTTACAGCAAACTGCCATCGAGGTATGCTGTTAAATCTTGGTGGATTGTGTGATAGTGTGCTATCTTGTTGGATAACACATACTTATGTGCGTATAAATTTTTACATTTTTTTTTTAGTCCCCTCTATATAGATTATGGTGCTACTTGTTTATCTTTGGACTCTGAAGATGGCTCCTAGCTAAAACATTGTCAATCATATTAAAATTTCTCATTTATTTATTATTATCTGTACAATTTTAAAAATATGTCTGTTGATCTATAATAATAATGCTTTTTATAAGGTTATTCTACCTTAATTGGTATATCATCTTTTCGTTCACTGAGGTTTCCTTTAGCATGTTTCTTATATGCTTCCTTCCATAGATTTTTGAAGTTAGTTTCAGTAATATAATGTAACAATTGTGAATATGTGAGATTTTGATGGCTTAAATCTTTTGTGTGCTGCTGTACCTTTGGAAACCTGAAAACCCACACAAAAAACATGTCTTAATACACAGTCTGAAAATTAAGAAAGTGAAAATCAAAATTAAAAAAAAAAAATGGAAAACTATCATTACCTAGCAACAACACCAGTTGCTTTTAAAATGTGATAAATGGATATCAATTTCCAGGGTGGTCTGACATTTGTTGGATGGGCTAAAATATATTTACATTCTAAGTCACTTGTATTTTCTTCTTTTATAAATTCTGTTGGAACTTGCAAGGAGGATAAAAATTTTTGTAACCATTGCTCATGTACCTGAATTAATAAAAAGTATTAGTAAGATTATTCTAAGCATAAAAGGTAAACATTAAAAACTTTCAAGAGACATATCAAAAAGTGTAATTCATCCAAAACCAAAATTTTCTTTATTCATACAATTACATTTTTCATCTAAGCCTAGTGAAGCCTAATAACTTTTACTTATGAACATAAAATTTCATATAAATTCAGCTAAGAAAACGTGAATCATAATAACTTTTAATAGGGTTATACAGGGCAAGTCAAATGTCTGTACCTCCCCCCCTTCTATCTTGGATACAAATGTGTTATGCAAATTCCAATAAAGGGAGTGAATGGGAAGTCGAGGGTGCTCTTTCTCATGGTATCACTTACAGTGTTGTCAACATGCTAATTATGACATATGCAAATCGTATCTATAAACCGTAGCAGATACACACAAAAAAAAAACATTACAAATTTGTTCAGCATCAAATAAGCAAAAAAAAAAAAAAAAAAAAATTTCAAAAATCCGATGAACGGATCACCCAAAAATACTCACTGCACTCTCTGCAAAATTAATACATTGAATCCTGTCAAGATTCAGGAGGAAAGGATGAACAGAAAAGCAACAGAGTTCAAAGATAGTGGGTTCAAGTCCCAGGAGTAACTAATGTTTATTTTTTTTTTTTTTTTAGCTGCTTAACGCCATTTGCCAAGTATGCAAATTATTTCGTGTAGTATCCATATTCTGTTTTGGAAAGTTCCACAAATTATCATGAAGACACCAGTTTCCTGTGCAATTGGTATAAGAAGGCATGTTAAAGCTGAAACAAAGTCAGACCAAAGCATGATGACACGGTATACTGCTCAGGTAATGGTTTTCTGCTTTGCTGAGACAAGGCAAAACTAACATGTAATACTTAGGTTGTATCAAGAAAGATGCCCTGATCAACGCCATCCAACCAATCATGCAATCAGACAAATTGTACAATGGTTTCTAAATACAGGAACTGTCCATCAGCACCAGCATCAAGGTTGACCAAGGACACAGACTGATAAGGAAACTATAGTAGTCAAGGTTGACCAAAAACAGAAGTTTTTGGGTGATTCGTTCATCGGATTTTGAATATTTTTTTTTGTTGCTTATTCGATGCTGAACAAGTTTGTAATTGTTTCTTTTTTTTCTGTATTTCCTACGGTTTAATATTTTTTAATGTAAAATTAATGACATGAATTTTTTTAATCCCTTGATATTGATAACAAATACTATCAAAAATATTTTAAAATTTTCATGCATGATCCCCATTATCTTACTTTATTACTGTATGAATAGAGTTCAGGCAAAAAAATGTTGAAATTGCTGGACTCGTGCTCTTTCCAAACCTCCATACTAATGTAAGCTAGGGTACAAATACGTTGTTTTGCATGAAATCCTGATGAATTAAATAGAGACTGAACTGTTCCTGATCTAAGTGAAACTGACTGACTTATTTCTTATGATCTAACACTGCAAGGGTACTAAAACAAGCATCCTATCTCAATCCAAAACTAACCGCATCTCTAGATTTCTAGTTAAAACGAGCGCAAAATCGGGAATATTTACTTATTGTTTAATTCGCTCAAAAGATGGTAGAGCTATCTCTCAACAATCTCCATCGCTGAAATTATCATAAAAATGTCATTTAAAAAAGGAACATGTTTTACTATGCAAAACACATTTTTACATTATTTAATATCAATTGTAACAATGAATTAAAAATAATCCAGACTTCAATCTTCAAAAAAGAAACAAAAATTTAATGACCATGTTCCGTGGAAAAAGAAATTAATATCTGCAAAATATTTATTTACTAATATGTATTTACATCTCCTTAAGCCTTTAATGTCGCGCGTTTCAGCAAAGATTCTATTAGGTTTTGACACAAAACTTTGTCTAATTCAGTCCAAAATGGCACATAGGAGTTCGTCCTTGCTAGTAGGTTTTTCTTCTTCACATTCTCTTTATGGTAGTATCACAGATTTTCAATAGGATTCATATCTGGACTGTTGGGTGGCCAGTCTAGTATTGGATACGAAAAAATTTCGCGAGGTTTTAACAAACTTCGCGAGATGTTTAGGAGTATAAGGGTTGGGATTTCAACATTTTGCATGAAGAACTTTATGTTCATTTTAACCCATATAGAACAGCGCTAGGTACTTTTGATTCACTATTTTAGAATCACCCTGTATACACTTGCATTGACACTCGATTTGAGAACACACAGTTTTCCAACACTGTAATACAGCATACAGCCCCAAATTATCAACGACTGTGGAAATTTGACTTTGAGTTCCAACAAATTGGGTTATATTTTTTGGTACTTATTCTCCAAATGAACTGTCCTATATCATTGCCTGTCTGAGACATCCAAGATGATTTGCTTCCAGTCATCAATGGTCCAATGTTCATGCTTTTTGGCCCACGCCAGATGAGTCCTCTTATATTTGTTTATCGGTAATTGTTTTGTTGCTTTCTTGTGATAGCGAAATCCTACTGCAAGAAGCCGATTTCTGAGAATTCACTGGAAACGCTGGTACCAGATCTGCTCCATTCCTTGTTCATCTCTGCGGACGTTGCATTTCTTATAGTTCTGCATATTTGTTGTAGTCTTGTCGGTGGTTGTAGCTTTTGGCCGCCTGCTTCCTTTTGCCTTTCAACCTTGCCAGTTGCTTGATATTTCTGCCAAATATTTGAAATGGTTCCTTGTGAACGTCTAAAGCTATTGTCATTTTGATTTTTTCCATTTGTTAATTGATTAATAACTTGCCATTTTCCAGATTCTGCTAACTGTTTCTTCGGCGCCATTGCTTTACCTTTGAAACACATATGAACAGTTTAAACATTTAAGTCACTATGAATAAATGAAAAACGGAAAACACTACTCCATATAGGTATTTTATTACAGACTCAGATGTACATTTCGGATTTCAAAAATCCATCATCAGTGAGTCAAATTTTTGAAATTTTTTTGATTTCAAATTTTTGAAATCCGAAATGTACATCCGAGTCTGTAATAAAATACCTATGTGGAGTAGTGTTTTCCGTTTTTCATTTATTTATATGATGGTATCCACAGTTTCGGCTATTTTCCTACTTTTATTTAAGTCACTGAAATTTTTGGACTAAACCATTTAAAACAAACGGGGGACAAGTTATAATACTTTTAATTGTAAACCTGTGTCAGATGGGACATATTAGTTTTTTCTTTCCAAAGATTAGAATCTCGATTATTTTTTGTCCATCAATACAAAAATATGTAAAAATGGGTTTTACATAGTAAAGCATATGTCATTTTTTTGTAGTAACTGGATAGTAAATTTTCAGTGCAATTATTCAAATGAATTAAACCATGGACTTGCCTGAGCGTTATTAATTTTTTTGCAGGGGTAGTATTAATGAACAGATTATAATGATATTTTAACATGTTCATATTAAATGCGGAAATATTTCCAATCATAAAATATGCAAATAAGGGATTTACATTTTTCACTGGATAACCTGCTGGATATGGCGGATAACCTGCTGGATATGGCTACCTTTCTCTTCTATCACCAAATTTAAGCAGTTAACAAAATTGAAAATGGCTGATATTTGAGCTATCTCTCTTCTGATGGAGTCTTTCAGGTCACAGTGTGATATTCCAATACATGTTTGTTGGGATATATATTAATAATAAAGGTCAACAGGCAGTAACGTAAAAGCAGAGCAAATTTAATTAAGTGCAATAATCACAAGGTTTCTTGAAAGTACAAAATAAAAGATAATAAGATAAAGTTAGAACAAATCTGACATTTTAAGATTAAGCTACAATTGACACGGAAAGTGTTGTGTGTTCCTTTTTATACGGGAGGAACACGATAACCCTAACCCACACAAAGTACGCAAGTCTGAATAGGTCAAAAGCCTAGCACACTGTTAGAATCAGGTGCGGTCCATAAGTTTCTGAAGGCGACAATAGGGAATACATAGCAAAGAGGTATTTACTGGGTATAGTAGGTCCGGGAGACATGCCTGATGTCCTAGGAAGCAGGAGGTTCATGCTGTCAGTATAGCTGCTGAACTGTCAATGCTTACCACGCTTCACCTGTACCCTGCTTATATAACCCACAAGATTCTCCCATCCGCCCGTGTGCGAATGCATGCTCCTGATTGGCTGATGCCTGTTCTGACCGTGGCATCGCCTGCTGACACGGGCGGGAACACATCGTGGCTGTATCTCCACAAGGTAACGTGGGATCTCCTGGCCATGTGGAGGGAGCGTGAAAATAACAACTTACAACTTGTTGTAATTGACGTATGTCACAACAGAGAATTGTTGGTCTGGTAAGATAAACCCTGCTTTTTAGAAATCCACATAACCAATATTCACAGGGATTAAGTTCTGAGGATTGAGGAGGCCATGCTATTTGAACATTTCGTCCAATCAATCTGCATACCAGACAGTTACCTTCCACTAATATAGAGGAACGTCATGGTAGGCATGAGGATTGTCGGAGCTTCATATTCTACAGTCATGTGGGATGACTCCACTGTTGAGGCTAAAAATGAGCTTCATCAATACAGAAAATGTTTTCTGGTCAATTTTCATCAACGGACATCCTTTCCAGGAACTCCAGGGCAAAGTTGAGTCATTTTGGAGGATCAGCAGGCTCTAATTGCTGTCTGTAAGATTTGCAAGCACGGTGCACCATTGTCCATGGTAATGCCAACTGTCTTGAAATATCACAAGTGCTGTAAGGTATTGCGTTTCCAGAAGCATCGGTCATTGTGTGATTAATCTCTGCGATGGTTTCAATAGAGGTTCATTTTCGTCCACGACCTTTTCGATCCACGACACTTCCTTTCACTTCGAAAATTTTTACACACACTCTGACATGATTCCGAAAAGAGAACTAGACGAAGGTTGTTAATGCAATAATATATCATGCAACGCTTTTGGAGAATGCTTTTACCAACTACACATGGTTCAAAGTTGTAACCATTTCTGTGCTTAGCTACACACTGGCAGTCAAATTTGCATAGCATATGACTGGAAATATTTCTGCATTATGCCAATATGAACATGTTAAAATATCATTATAATCTGTTCATTAATAAAACCATTGTCAGCTCTCAAAGTTGGTTTGGCATCCTATATATACTGACTGCTCAATTGAAGGTGAAAATGTCTATATTTCATCAAATATTTAATATTTTAACATTCTGATTGGAGGGAGTTGTCTCTACTGTAGTTTGCCAAGTTTCTTGAAAATGGCATTGCATTGGGCTGAAAACCCTGCATGTTAAAAACAAAAAAGTCATGAAAAAATTTCAATTTTTTTGAAAGAATCTTTATATCTCCTTGAATATATGTGCTATTCTCATACAAATGAACACATTAGTAAAACAAGCCGCATAATCATATGCTACAGTTATAATGCATGTCCCCAAGCATTATTTTTTTTAGGATGATCCCAAATATTATTTTTTTTGTTCAATTTGTTGCTGGTCCCCTATTTGCCTTTGGGACAAAACTTCCACTGAAATATGTGAAATATGAGGTGTAACATGCTCATTACACCAATGAAGTTTCAGCATAATTCATCATATTTTTGTAGATATTCGATAAAACGTCTAAAATCGAAAGCATCCACTTTCAATTGAGCAGTCAGTGTATGCAAGATAACAAATCTTCAAATCTTATAAGCAATGGTATACCATCCAACGGCATCAAATAACAAATTCTATGGATGCATATTAACCTTTGTATACAGGTACTTGAACGGGAAATTGAGAATAGACTGCATTAATATATTTTTTGACTTTACTGTACGTATAGTACACTCTAAGAGTTCAAAAATATCTGTAGTGACTTCCTCATTATGAGGAGCCTTAGAAAAATATGATCACCACCATAGAAATAAGATGAAGAGCACGAGACTGTCTGTGGAATGGCAATGTGTATAACTAGCATTAATAACAGTGTCCAAAGCAGGCATGTCAAATATGCAGGCCTTTGCAAGCAATTCTGCGACCTGCACTAGGGATACTTAAGCTGCCCTAATGAAAATTTTGTCACAGTCGTCAAATGAAAATTTAGTTCATTTTCTTAAGTGCGAAGAGCTGAAAAACACTAACAATACTGGGTCTGCACTTATGTTTTTCACACTTTGACATGCCTAGTCTAAACTATAGTAATGCTGATATCTCTATAAACTTTCAAATTTGCAATGAATATACACTATTTAATTTGCTCCTATGACCTATCACATCCTATATAAAAATCCCCTGAAACGCAGCATCCTGAGTAGCAAAATGATTCTGGAACGAGTTGAATGTGTCGAGTCGACTGAGTGACAAAACGATCCTGGGACAAAGTGTATGTGGCGATTTGATGAGATGAAATGATTGTGACCAAAAGTGACTATGATCAAATGATGTGTGATGAAATGACCTGTTTGTACATCCCTTGATCCCTTCCCAAAAGACCAATGCACCTTTACTCTTACCTGCCCCCTCCCCCTCAAGTGTCATCAGTGGTCAGTTCCTTACCAACCCCCTCTCCTACTTGACCATGTGGTTTATGGACATCTCTAATAGAGATCTTATTTTTGTTAACATATGGATTAGTTACACTGAGTGGCCAGTGTTTTAGGAACAACCCCCTAATACTGTGTTGCACTACCCTGGCAGCTATAACAGCACGAATTCGCCGTGGAATGGATTTAATTAGCCGCTGGAAGCATTATTCCGTGATGTTTGTCCATGCAGATGCAACAGCTGCTCCCAGTTGATGCGTATTGGATAGTGGTAGATCCATGCCTCGAATAATCCGTTCCAGCTCATCCCAAAGATGTTCAATTAGATTCAAATCCAGGAACTGTGGTGGCCAGAGGAATAAGTTGAATTCATTATCATGCTCCTGGAACCATTCCATGATGATACGAGCCTTGTGACACAGAGCATTCTCCTGCTGGAAGTATTCTTCCGATGGGGTAAACACAGTAGCCATGAAAGGATGAATGTGGTCGGCAACAATGTTTTCAGCTAGTCCTGAGCATTAACATGTTGTTCTACAGGTACCAAGAGTACCAGGAAAACTAGTTGTTCCCCAGACCATTACAGAGCCTCCGCCAGCCTGAACTGTGGAAACCAGACAGGAGGGGTCCATCGCTTCGTGCTGTTGTCTCCAAATTCTGCGTCAGCCATCTGCATGGTGCAATAGGGAACTGGATTCCTCCAACCAGTAGACCTTCCTCCAGTCGTCAATGGTCCAATGTTGGTGACCACAGGCAAATTGGAGACTTTGTTGTTCCGTGGTATCATAATTGCATATATAGAACATTAGAAGTC
>JAHWFO010037112.1:138069-171731 GCA_023313115.1 Rhysida immarginata
CGCATTCAACTTAAATTAACTTAAATTAACAATTCATTCATCCAACAATCTCCCCCCCTTTCTTCAATTCATTTCAACTATAAATTAATACACATTAATATTGAGTAGTGATGCAAATTGATTATATTGAATTAAGATCAGCCCATTATAATCATAAATTTCATATCCCACCATCTGAGTATAACCCACCATTTTCTACTATTCTGTAACTAATTATCCTCGTCGTCCGACAATCTGCAAACTATCATTTCTCTAAATTCTCTAAATTTTTTGAAGAGTAAAGGTTTAGTAAAAATATCCGCTACGTTTTCCTTTCCCATGATGTGTTTGATCTCAAATAACCCCTTTTTGTATTGATGATGCACAAACTTGTATTTTATGTCCACGTGTCTATTTCTAACTGTTCCCCTACCTTCCTTAACATATAATATAGCAGCTTGGTTATCACTATATATAACTGGTTTATCTATATTACTAATTATTCCCTCAATTTCACCGATTATTTGCTTTAACCATATTATTTCCTTTACTGCTTCGGCTATTGCTATCAGTTCTGCTTCCATGCTTGACAATGCTACAGTTTCCTGTTTCACAACTTTCCAATCAACTAAATTTCCCCCAATAAATATAGCATATCCTGACGTTGATTTTCTATCTCTCGGGTCCCCCGCCCAATCCGCGTCAACGTATACCACTATTCTCTTCCCCGTCCTCTCTTTATATTGTATTCCCCAGTCTCGTGTCCCTTTCAAATATGAAAATATTTTCTCAGCTAGAAACCAATGATTCTTACTTGGATTAGTTGCGTACCTCGATAAAAAGGCTACTGAGTATGCTATATCAGGTCTGGTTCTATGACTGATAAATTGTAATATTCCTACTAAAGTTCTAAAATCTATCCCATCCTTTTCCGCAATTATTTCCCCTTCACCTGAATAAATTGAACCTGGATTTAGTGGTATTTTAGCACATGCCAAATCTTGATTTACAAATTTGTTTAAGCATTTCTCTATATACTCTCTTTGTTCTATCCATATTCTATCCGTCTTAAACTTGTAATCTATTCCCAATAGTTTATTTAGAGGATGATTCACTCTAATCTCATACACATTCGATATTTTTCGTTCAAGTTCCCTTAGAGTCTTTTCAGATTTCCCGAACAGTACGATATCGTCCACATACACCACTAGAACTGCTTTATGTTCATATACATATACGCACTTGGTCGAGACCAAAGGCTTGAATCCCAGCTTGATGAGTTCGTTATCGAGTTCCATATTCCATAATTTCCCACTTTGATGGAGTCCATATATAGATTTCACGAGTCTGCACACTTTAGTCTTTCGGTCCCCTTCTTCATAACCCCTTGGCTGTTCCATATATAGAACTCGGTCCATTTTTCCGTACAGGTAGGCACATTTTACGTCTATCTGCGAATTGACCCAGCCTAGGCAAAGTGTTAAGATGATTAAGAACATGCGAATTAGTGGAAAATTCACCACAGGCGAGTAGACTGAATCATAGTCGACTTCTTCCAGTTGATTGAAACCTTTCGCCACCATTCTTGCCTTGTACCTTTCAACGGAACCGTCTTGTTTTCTTTTAACTGTGTAAATCCATTTGTTTCCCAGCACATTTTTATCTTTGGGTCTGTCCGTGATTTCCCATACTCCTCGACTCTTCATTGATTCGATTTCATCATCCATGGCTTGTTTCCATCTTTCTTTTCCTTCTGACACTATGGCTTCCTCGTAATTTTTTGGTATTCTTATTTCAGAAACATATACTTCACCTTTCTTCTTCCTTTTCTCTGGAGTGTTTATCAGTTTATAATGTCTAGGAACCATTAAATTATTTGTTGAACAGTACTTTCTCACTTCTACTTTGTCGGTTAACCCTTCTTTTTTTCCTGGAGGGTAGTATATATTATGACCATCAATTCTAAGCATAGTCCATTCTTCATCATCGTCGCTTTCATCATTTCCATAACTTATTTCCTCTGTGTCGGTTGTTCTCTGATGCTCTTCAATTACTTCCCTTGTTTCCTCTTCATTTGACTGTGAACCTCCATTTATTTCTTCGTACAAGTCATATTCCTCTCCCGATGTCTCATTTTCTCGCTCCATTTTAGTCTCTTCTATAGTTTCATCTTCTGTACTCCCTGGTGTATCTCCCTCTAATTCCCTTTCATTCACATTCGTTTGGGTATCTTCTTCGGTAGTCTTGTCCCCGTCATTATTTTCGGTGATAGCTTCCACTCCCGTTGCAGTATTTCCTTCGTCAATCTCATCTTCATCATCGATTATCCATTCCAATCCTTTATGACTCTGATTATCGTTATTCTTAATTTTACTGTGCTCCTCCCAGCCATTTTGTTCTTCCTTGAATATTGCTTGTCTGGTTGTTATCAACCTTTTTTCTTCTGGTATCCAGACTCTATATCCTGTGGTATGTCTAGAGTATCCCAATAGAATTCCCGCTTTGGCTCTGCTCTCCAGTTTGGACTGTATCTTTTCTTTCGGTGTTTTCACGAAACATAGGCAGCCAATTCTTTTTAAAAAAGATACTGTAGGGATATAACCTCTTAATTTCTCGAATGGTGTTTTCCCAGTCGTCGAATGGCATACATAGTTTTTCACAAAAGATACTGCCATCGCCACCTCGGCCCAAAACTCATTTGGTAATTCTGCATTTAACATTACTGCTCTCACTGAGTTCATTATCGTTCGGTTATATCTTTCCGCTATTCCATTCATTTGTGGAGTGTAGATTACGGTAGTTTCATGGATTATTCCTCTCTTCTCACAATATTCTTCGACAGTTCGGTTGCAAAATTCCATTCCATTATCTGATCTTAGTCTTTTGAGATTATTTCCAGTTTGTTTCTCCATTATTCTTATCCATGCAATCAACGTATTTGCCACTTCAGCTTTGGTTTTCAACGGGAAAATCATGGCATAACGTGTCGAATCTTCAATTACTGACAATAAGTATTGATTGCCTCCTAACGACGTTGTTCTGATTGGACCCATTACATCAGTATGCATTAATTCCATTAATGAAGTAGTCTTTATTCCAACTGGTTCATGTCTCTTCTTTGTCATCTTCGCTTTAATACAATCTTCACATCTGTCTTTCGTGATCTTGATACTTTTTTCGGGTAATCCTCTTACTAATTTTAGTTTTGACATTTTCTGTATCGTTGTTATGTCTGTATGCGCTAATCTTCTATGCCATATATCTATTTCTTCTTGCTTCGATATTTGAAATACCTCCCCAAGGTCGTCAATGTCCTTTTCAACATCTTTTATTCGAAATGTGAAGAATCTGCCTTCCAACGGAGCATGGATAATCCGCTTGTTGAATCTGTTATATATATTGATCCCTTCGATCGATATGTCCCCTTTATATCCTTTTTCTACCATCAGTCTTCCTGACACTAAATTCCTTCCCAACCCAGGAATATAGAGTACGTCACGTAGTTCCAAAATTGTAGGATTTGGGTTTGTATTAATCATCACTTCAACGTCTCCTATACCTTCTACAGGGTGATTGTTAATTCCAAGTTTGATTAACATGTTTGACTCAGTCTTGAAATTCACAAAATGTCTTTTCGTAAATACTATGTGATGAGTAGATGCGGTATCGATACAAAATTCATTGTCTGATGATACTTCGACGCTATTCACTTCAGCACAAAAACTTTCTCTGTCGGTTTTACTTCTTTGGTTCCCATAGTTATATTTTCTACTGTTATTCATCTCATATCCATAGTTTTCTTTATTGAATCTCCTTCCTTGCTTTTCCTCGTTACCATTGTAATATCTTCCGGAAGTTTTCCAATTTCTCTCTTTCTCTGTTTGCTTCATTACCTTTCCTTCCCAATACTTCCTTCCTTCATTTCGATCCTCGTCATCTTTGAAATTATTCCAGTTTTTTCCGGTAGGACATACTCGTTTGACATGCCCTTTTCCCCCACATTGAAGACATATTATTTCTCGCCTGTTCCTTTCTTTATCTTTTTCTCTTTGCTTTTCCGCCGTCATCACCACTCCTTCTTCTTGTATTCTCCTTCTTTCTTTCATCTTCTCTGATTTATGTCTTAATCTCGCTCCTTCTTCCATTAATTCTTCTTTTATCTTTCCAGCATCGAGATTTTCTTTCTTTATTTTCGATAATTCTCTTTGGAGGGAATCATAACTATCATTCAATCCTATTAATTGGAATGCATGCTCTCTTGATGTAACTTCACCGCCCGCGTTCTTAATTTTCTTTACTAATACATCAACTCGATTTATGTATGCTTCCATATTCTCATTATCCTCCATTCTGACATTCAAAAATTTCCTTTTATACAATGTCTCCATTTCCATACTCTTTGGTTCATACATCTTCTGCAGTTTTTCCCATACTAGTTTTGGTTTTTCCAGTTCCCATAACGCAGGTTTTAACTCCTCTTCACATGCAAGAACAATTATTCCTAACGCTCTTCCTTCGTTAATTTCATATTTCATTTTTTCAATCTCACTCGCTCCTTCTCTCAATACGAAATTTGATTTTTCGGAAAAATGTACTAACCCGTTTTCTAGGAGTTTGCAGTGTATATTCTTCTTCCATTCTAGGTAATTCTCTCCATTCAGTTTAGCAAATCCTCTTTCCGCCATGTTGATTGACGTTCTTTTCTCTTTCTTTTCTTTTAACTTCAATGTTCAGCAAAACCACGCTCCACTGCTACCATATTGTTGTTCCGTGGTATCATAATTGCATATATAGAACATTAGAAGTCCCTTTTATCGGTAAAAATATGATTTATTTTGAAATACATTCGAGCCATAAAACATTACAACGGCTAGTTCGTCTCTTTAGTTCTTCAACAATTACAAAGCATTTTTAACTCTCAACAATGGTCGCATTCAACTTAAATTAACTTAAATTAACAATTCATTCATCCAACAGACTTTTTTGCAGTTTTGGGTGGAGATCAAAGGTACCCAGACTGGCCGTCGGCTGTTGTAGCCCATCTTTCCCAATAGATAGCATGTCAGCGCGTTCAGAGATGTTATTCTGTGGCCCAGTGTTGTACTCCACGGTTAGTTGACGAGTTGTGAAGTTTCTATTCGCACGAGCAGCTTACCCTTTGGATCGACAAGTCATTTGCGATCACAGGCTTGTCTCTGGCTGGTTGTTTTTTGGTTGTTTAACCAGTCCTGGTAAACCCTTGAAATGGTTGTTCGAGAAAAGCCTAGAAGACGTGCGGTTTCAGAAATACTATATCCTTTGTTTTCCCCATGGTGATGGTCAAACCACTTGCAGTTGATAGGAGTGTTCTCGCTTTATATTGATACCGACTGTCACGTGACCAACTGATACATAGTAATTACTATGCCAACAGATTTGCATAGTCATAGGTGTTCCTAATAAACTGGCCACTCAGTGTATACTCTAGGTGTAGATATTCTTTTAGGTTGTGTCACTTTATGTAGTTTAGCCACAATACTTAATTTTTCTGTTTTTTTTTTGGTTTTTTTTCGTTGGGGAACCAGATCTGCATTGTTGTTGTAAATGATGATACACTACTGCCCCTCTATGCCGCGGAACCTGGTAGCCAAGATTTCACTGCCCACGACAAGTAAAGTCCGCGATATAGAGAGTTTTTTGTACAGTGACAGATGGCACTACTGACTACGACTTATCTGATATTGCGACATAAGGAATCGCAAAACAGAGGGGCAGCAGTGTATTAATTGTTGAACATAATTGGTAAGCGATCATTATAGCGCATTTTTGTTATAAGAAAGGGAAGTTTTTACTGCAAGGCGATTATTGAGGGGAAGCTCGAGAAAGGATTCAGGCAAACTGTAATCTTGTGGCTTTTTCTAGCTGCCTTCTCGAAAAAATGACTGAAAAGGAGAAGTATGCATAAGCAAGATTGTTAGGGCCAAAAAGATAAGTATGGGAAGGGAAATCAAGAATAAGTCAATCAAGATTTTTCATGGATCTTGGTACTGCAGAAAACGTTCGTCGGTGATCTAAAATTTATTAATGTAGCATGACAGATTTTCGCTAGAGGTAACAGTAATATAGATGGAGATCTGACCCCTAAAATACAAGCCCAGTGTATCATGGAATGGTTCCCCGTATTGTTTTAGTAACAATAATTTACTGTTGAAGTGAATAAACATCCTTTTACTATAGAACTATGTCAATTTAATTATAGACAGTTGACCCTTATCCAGGATCGATCTGGTTGCCCCATTGGGGACGTGAAACCTCCTCCCCATTATAAACAAGGTTATTGTTGATTTTACATTGCAATCTTTTAGGAAATTTATTGCTATACTATTAGTCTTTTTTTTTTTTTTTGGTCAAATGATAATAGTACCATAATAAAAATGTAGTTTAAATAAATTTTTGCACAATAGAGAAACTTTATTAGAGAATAAAATATGTAATTTGATCAAATTTATGCTAAAATATTTTTTTTTGTTCATCTACGCGAGTTTTGTTCATAATGAGCAATAATCATACTGAAAACTTAATTATTATTATGAAAGTTGATAACCAATCCTGATCAAAGTTTATTATTTTTCAGACACTCAATGACATTTCTTTAGTTAGCTTTTTTAAAAGTCTTGTAAATTTATACATCCCATTATGAATACAGTAGCTGGAATATTATTTCCTTTTTCCTTCATTAGAACCGGAGAAAACAGAGTTCCTTACTGAAAAGGAATTTTCCTTCAGAAACAAAATATTCATAGAAATCAGCAAAGCAGAATAACTTACACCCGGTACTTTTATAACAAACAGAGTAGATGTATTTTTATATGTGTATTTAATATTGTTTCTTATGCCTTAAATACACTGCAAAACTCAAAATAAAGATGAATGATTTGTTGTTGTTTTTTAATGGGAATTAGTTCATGTGATGTAAGATTTCCTGGAGCCAAAACAACACCACAAAGAACTATTTGATATAAGTTGTAATCACGAGTTTTTCAATTACAGTGACTTCCATAAAGATCAAAAGAATTTTTAAGAAATACTTTGTTCAAGATATTACTTGAGATGTGGCTCTTAGACTTCATGTTGCCCTACATAGCCATATTATCTATAACAAATAACAGAAGTCAGTAAAGTAATTACTATCAAACTTTACCCTATATACAGGGTGTTTTTGAATTGAGTACAGATTTTTTGGGAGATGATAGAAGAGGTCCTTAGAAGTATTTTTTGTCATATGAACATGAGGTCCCCGCAGCTCCGTTTACTTACAATACTGCATTGAACAATCAAATGACACCGGGACGCAGTGTGCGTTGGTAGGCCTAGATTATTTTATTTTTAACAATTAACACAAGCAATCTACTGTATGACTTTTACAGTAATTGTTCGAAATGACCGCCATTTGCTTCATAGCACAATTTGCAACGCCTTATGATGGATTGATGTACGCATGGAAACAGTTGATTTTCTTGGTCGCTGATGTCACCTGCTGCCGCGACAATACGAGCTGCCAATTCCTCTTCAGTATCTACGGGTTCGGAGTACACCATAGATTTTATGCTTGTATTAATTGTTAAAAATAAAATAATCTAGGCCTACCAACGCACACTGCATCCCGGTGTCATTTGATTGTTCAATGCAGTATTGTAAGTAAACGGATCTGCGGGGACCCCATGTTCATATGACAAAAAATACTTCTAAGGGCCTCTTCTATCATCTCCCAAAAAGTCTGTACTCAATTAAAAAACACCCTGTATAAATTGATAATATAAACCTTTTGCCTTATCTTGTATATCAATTGAAATTTTTACATTTAACCACTGTTTTATTAACAAGAGTAGCAAAATTTCTGTTCCTCTCAATTAGCTTGAGAAACAATCTGGATTATGATCATGATGTCGTTTGTAATGTGAGAACTTGCTCATCTCTGAAGAGACTTTTGATCTAGCCTCCAAGTGATTATTAATTCACAAGTTTTGCTGAATTAATTTAGGTCTGCAGCCCTGTCATACACTTTCCAAGGTTTGAAGATATTTATCTCACTGCTTATTACCAGATAGATTCCTTGCTCATGCTACTCCCTCAATTCCAAGCAAAACATCTTGTTTTAAGTCGGATTTTTTTTCAAAGGGGCAAAAAAACACGAAAATCACGTGGACTTTAAGTGCATGGTAAAGCTTCTCCAATCCAAATTTCTTTGAGCCTGATAGCAGCAAGCAGATGCACGATATAGTGCAAAAAAAAACCAATAAAACACTTTATTGTGGAGCATCCCAGTCCTTGTTTTTGATAATAGTAAGCAATTTCATTAATGGTATACAATATTGTTCTTCATAAATACCTGCATATTGCTCTTCTTCAATAAACACATCAGTTACCACAATCATTATTTTTATACTTATACCGCAATCATTATTGCTCTTCTTCAAATGTAACTGTGTGCCTCCCTGTGTTGGTGTAACATTTCTTCACTAGATCTTCGCTTCTTCTGTGTTTCTTATGTATTTCATCCGAGTTTCTCCACAAGTCCTGTATTTCATTTATGTTTCTTCCTTCAACTTTTACTTTATCAATTGGGTGACTTTTTTCATTGTTTTCTATTATTTATTTTAATTGATTTGTCTTCTTTTAATTAAAGGAGTGTTATTTATCCTAATTAATATATATTTATCATAACTCCTATGTTTATAATATAATTATTATACCCGAAATGCTTACGTTCGGCCGATGTTATTCCCATTTTTAAAAAAGGTAATCGGCATGATTTTACAAACTACCGACCTATTTCCATCTCGCCTTCTTTCGCTTTTTGAAAAACTTTTTAATAATCGTTTAACGTCATACATCTCAACTAACGCTCTTATTTCTTCTTCACAACATGGTTTCTCTTCTAATTGCAACACATCCACTGCTTGCTATGATTTAACCGAATTTATAATGTCCAACATGTCCAAAGGAAAATTAGTGGTTGCTATGTTCCTTGACTACTCGAAGGCGTTCGATTCTATCCCTCACGATACTTAAATTAAACAGGCTCTATAACATTCGTGGCCCTCCACTAAACTGGATCGCTAGTTTTTTACATAATCGGCACTACACTCTAACCCTTGGTAATCTTTCTTATTCTACTTTAACCCGGAATATTGGGGTACCACAAGGTTCCATACTATCTCCTATCTTATTCAACTTATTCATAAACGACCTCCCCTCAGAACTTAATCCTCTTTCTACGGTCCTTTATGCTGATGATGCCACACTTTTATATGCTGATCACTCCCTCTCATCGATTCAACATACATTCAATTTTAAACTGCAGAAACTGTTCTGCTGGAACTCACGAAATCATCTGCATTTTAATCTTGAGAAAACTACCTATATAATATTTCATCAACGCAATAAAAAATTTGACTTGTGCAACTTCTCTTTGGTATACAACCAGGGTTCGCGCTAAGAAAAAATATATACGAGTTAATTTGACTCCCAAGTCTGAAAACTGCGAGTCAAATTTCAGAAGATGCGAGTCAATATTTAGATTCTTTTTAACTTCCATATTTTTACATGCATCTACAATCTCTATAGTTACTTGGTTAATTAGATATTTAAACAAGACTGCATGTGACAAAATGAAGTGAGGGTAAAATGTGGTGAGAAAGATATGAGCCGATGCTATTCAAAATTTAACAAGTCAATTTTGACTCGCTGGTCAAAAAATCACGAGCCAATTTTTAGCAAAAATGCCCATTTGACACGTAAATTGTGAGTAAGCGCGAACCCTGTACAACACAATTGAAGTTAAACCTACTAATTCTTACCGATTCTTAGGGATTCATCTTACTCATAATCTTTCATGGGACACTCATGTTTATGCTCTCTCTATGACATTAAATCAACGCCTAGGCCTTTTCTCACGACTTCACTTTTTGCCCAAAAATATCCTTCTTCTTCTTTACTTTGCTCTAATTCAATCCGCCCTTATTTACGGTCTTCAGTTTGGGGTTCAACCACTTCAACAAACATAATGCGTTTATACCGAATTCAGAAGTGGTTCGTTAGAATTCTTTTTAATTAAAAAAAAATCAGAACCAGTTTCTCACCTTTTTCCGGCCGCAGGCATTCTTTCTGTTTTCAACTATACTCTTTCCATTTAGCTGTAATTATTTACAAAGCTTTAAATAACACGCTGAACATCTCACTCTCTAATAGTTTATTCTTGCCTAAACCAGCTGGACCTAATAACTTGCGTAAAATCACAAATCCAGCTCCTTTGATTAAACACTCATATCAACTAAAAAGTGTTGCTACAGCTGGAAGCAAACTCTGGTTTGGCCTGCCCCCTGCAATACGTGCAGCTTCCTCCCTTGACATTTTTAAGTCCAGACTAAAGAAGTATTTTTCTAACTCTTCCCCCTAACCCTCTAAACCTAGCATTTCGTTTTCCAACTGTATTTATTTTTGTATATAATTATATATATTTTTGTTTTGCATTACTTTATTATACGTTCTTCCGGCCAGGGACCTAACTCGTCGGCCTTCAGCGAAACTGGCCTTGGTCGGATATTGTATATTAAACTTTAATAAATAAATAGGTTTGGTTGGTTTGTTTGGTATTAACCTCCTTTTCAACTCCCATGGTCATTTCAGGACGGCGTTATAGGGGCCGCAAATTTTGCCTTGCAAGGGTTCATTAACGTGCAGCCGGCAGACAACTACACAGGAGCAACGGCTTTACTTCCCTTCCGAAGGAAGTGCGTGATCTCAGGATTTTCCCCCTGAAAAAATCCTTGTTGTCCTCGGCCGGGATCGAACCCGCGGCATCGGCCACGCAACCCCTGAGCCACCGAGGCCGATAATAAATAAATAAATAAATAAATAAATAAATAAATAAATAAATGCAAAAAGGGTCAAGTGCAATGACAGCAAAAAATTTTAAAAAAATCTAGAAAAATTTTTCAAGAACACACAGAACAAAATTCCTTTTTAATAATACAGGGCAAGTCATAAAGAACATTATACTTTTAAACTTTATTGGAGAAAAAAATGCTTATGATAGAAAACTATGCAAGGCACCATTAGAAAAAAGAAATAAGTTTTTTGAACCCTTACACGAACAAATTAAAGAAATACAAAATACAAAGAATTTAATGCTCTTTATTACTAATAGATAGATCCCGTCAAAATTTGATGGTAAACAACCCATCTCCATTTGTTTTTGCCTATATTGTTGTTTGTCATCGTTATTAATTGTTTATGTAATTGTTGTTGATCTGATCATCAATGGTAGCAAAGTTGTTGACTGTGACATCCTTGTGAAGAGTATTGTTTGATTTGACTACGTAAGCATCTTGAATTGTAAATTACCGCTAATTAATAATAATTCTGGATACAAAAACTAAATTTGAAAAGTCTACGGACCAAGATCTTTCATTTAAAACCAAAATGAAGTTTATAGATGCAGTAGTTTTCACCAACGAACTGTCGAAAGAATCACCCTTCTAAAAAAAATATATACAGGGTGATTCAGAAAGGTAGGTCAAGAATGAAATACCATGTACAATTTGTAGTGGGGAACAAAATTTTTCGAGGTAGGAATGACATTACAGTAGGTGTTCAAAATGCCGACCCCGAGTCTCGATGCAGGTGCTTAGTTGGTCTAGTGTTTGAAATGCCCGGCGATGTGGGTGATCACGGTCTGGAAAACGCTTTTGGTAAATCCTTTCCACTTCGGTAGCATTACCCTGTGCCTCGCCGTAGATGAGTTGCATGTCCGCCAGCTCCGCATTAGTCAAGTGATCCATTGTACGACAATGGAGTTACATGTTTTGTTTCCTCTCTTTTAAAGGAGAGAACACGAACAATTTGCATGTTTAGATCCTAATTTACATGGACCCTACCATTGCCATCCGGGTAATGCACATTCATTCCTACCTCGTACAAGTAGCATTATCTCTGTAAGGATGCATTTCCAGACCCTTGTTTATAGGAAAAATATTGTTCCCTGCTACAAACTATACATGGTATTTCATTCTTGACCTACCTTTCTGAATTACCCTGTAGATGTTTGTGAGAAAACAATGGTCAGGTGATTTTCAGTTCTTGCGTGTGCTTCAACCCAACGCCAACAATGCTTAAACGGCAACAACAATGCAAAATTGTTTCAGTTTTTATCCTATCAAGACATATGCATTTAAATCAATTTTGAATTGTAAGTTAGTGCTAATTAATATCAATTATGGACACAAAAACTAAATTTGACAAATCTACAGACCAAGACCTTTCATTTAAGACCAAAATGAAGTTTATAGAGGAGCGGCACATGATGTCAGAATTACAGCTGTCCCATCTATCCATAAAATCAAAAGCTTTTTGGAGTAGCAAATGAAATGGCGCTACTATATATCAGGGTTCTCCCCAGGCCCTTTTTAACGGGCGCGCCGCTCGGCTGATTTTGGAGTCCGCCCGGCTGAATACACGAAAAACTGTACAACACTGCATAATATTTTATTTGTTTTTAATTTTTGTCCGCCCGGTTAGTTTAGCTTACCGCCCACCTGATAAAATTTTCTGGAGAGAACACTGTATATGTTAGAGCAAACTTGGCGTGTCTCTTTCTATTAAAACATAAAAATCTGTGTATTTTTTTCCTCAAATTAATAAAACATATTCATAGTCTCAACGTTTTGTATTTTTATGGTAAATATGAATGAGGTAGGTTTAGTTTTAAACAATACTTATTGACTTTTAGCTTACGCATTTCTAAGCCTTCGCATCATCAACAGAGCTATTAAGAGTGGTTGTTTTGCCACTCGATAGTCCACGTGACACCACTGTAAAGTCACATGATGACGTTGGTACCGCCCCTCTATAGATGCAGTAGTTTTCACCATCAAACTGTCGAAAGAATCACCCTTGTAACTTAAATATATAGATACTTTCAAATAATTGAAATCGAAAGCCTTACTTATTAATAACATCGTGGCATATTTAAAATTTTTTAACTCTAACTCGAAATAGTGAAAAAATGAAAATAATGAGCATGATTTGAAATAGGAAACATCCATTTTGGGTGAGGCCATTATATCATTAGAGCTGTGAATAGCAGACGAGAAAGAGAGGCTTGGTAGGGAAGTCACCTGACCAAAGTAGTCTGAATAACAACGTAATCTTCATTTTTTTCCATCTTGGAGTTTAACAATCAGTATTTTTTCATTTGTTGAAAACGAAGATTGGATTGTTGGTCAGGTGACTTTTCCACGTCAAGGCCAGTCTTTCTTTTTGGACTCATTTGCCACCATCAATGTCATTTCCGGGAAAAAAAAAATGGTCTGCAAGAGAGTGCAAAAGCACAGTTTTTCACTTTTCAAATCAGTTCTTTATATTGAAATCATGGACCAAAATTAAAATTTTAACAAAAAAGCAGCATATTTATATCAAAGAATAGTATTCTGTAAAAAAATTGTTATATTTTTTGTGTAGAGTTGTTCTTAAGAACTGAATAAATGGACAAAATTAAAAACAATGTACTTTTTAAAAAACTGAAACCATTGTGCATGAATCAGTGTTGCCAATTTTGCACTCTTCATGTCCCTGAAATTTCAATTATTGTTCATTGTTAATTTTTTTTTATAAACAATAAATATTCCCATTAAAAAAATAAATAAATTGGCAACCCTGGCATGAATGGTAGGAAATGAAACAATTTATTGATGGAGTTAGGCATATCCTAGGTTGCAAACACAGCAATACAGTGTTGTTCTATGGTTCTTTTGCAGTGTTACAGAGAATGGGCATATGTTGTGATTGATCCATTCATAATTCTTTTGGTCAGGCAAAGCACTGAGTACACCCAACTAGAGGTACATTGCAGAGCAATATCTGATATTATTTTAGTGGGTGTCATTTGGTGGAAGTTCTAGGGGTTCTTACTAGTACTTATACAACATGTTGTTTCAAGGTGGAAGTAGTTTTAACAATAAACAAGATTGCTTCATGCTAGAACTATTGTGTAAATTAGGAAAATAAAAACTTGATGGTTTCAGGGAGCTCCAAGTAAGGCAAACTATAATCCTTCTTAGTTCTGTCAGTTCTTTCACCAATGCTTTTTGCAACACCAAAGAAAAAATAAAAGAGCAACATCACAGCGTCACTTTTAATGCCATTTCTAGCCGAAAGGCTACCTAAAAGACAGGTGATTATCAGGGGAACATCCACATGTGTACTGATCTGAAGAGAAGCAGGTCAAGAGGTATCAGGCATACCCATGCTATCCATGCATTCAGACTATGTTGCCTGACGAATGCTACATCTACAAAATTCAGGCATATTATATGATATCACATTACATTAAAAATGTTTCAATGGAATTGCTTATTTATTATTCTTCTTCCCTATGCTCTTAGTAATGTTGACATTATGGTTCCTATTTGTAAGATCGCTAGTTTTCCATCTTGTACTTAGATAGAGGGCTGTGAAAAGTGCCAATAGAAAAAAACACTCACAAAGTTTTATTTCCATTATAACAATTTAATGAGACTCTTTGTAATGTGATAAACATCCAAACGATAATCCAAGTCTTGCCATACACACAACAGCATATCAAAACAATGCAAATCTTGTGACCCATACCTTAGATTTTATTCCTACTAAGCATCCTTACTCCAAAGTTTAAGGTTTCCTATCTAGGGTGGGTTAAGTAGGAAAAGTTTAATTATAACCAACCTGTATTTTATCTGCAATAGATGTTTAAAAGTGAAACGTTCTTTTTGACTTGTACCAACTTTAAAAAAAGTAGAGTTTTAAAATGATTATTGGGGCATAATTATAATCATGGTTTCAAAAATATCTAAAGTAAATTTGAAAAACATTTTTCTGTAAATTCACCATGCACATTAATCTAGAAGACTAAAGAAAAATTAAGCAATATGAAATTTACTCAAAACCAAGTTTTTATAAAAAATTTTAGGAAAAAAAGCCTCTTAAGTAGGGTGATCAGATTTTTTTTCATGCAACCGGGGACGCCACTAGGAGGCAAACTGGAAATCGCGTGACATTAACTGAGACAAATTTCCATAAACAAAACAGCCACATTTATGCGCAAGGAATCTCCAATAGATTTTTAAGCACAACGGAGCAACGATGCTTTGAGAGGAAGAAATATTTTAATGCTGCATACATCTCCAAGATCCTTTCAATTGCAGGCATTAGGGTCAACCATCTCATAGGGAGTGCAAGTGACTACTTCACAGCTGACGTCATTTGCGTGATTAACGGGCTGAGAGCCTAGAAATGGGATCGCTGGTTCCAAACATTGGAACCACACAATATACATACTAGTAATGTTGAACGGGCGGCCAGTAAAAATGACATCTGTTAAATTATTATGTGAATTTGTGTAATTTATATTATTATTAAGATATTTAATACCATTATATAATTTATACATTAATATTAGAACGCTTTTTTAATCACTTAACAAAAAAAATGCCATCGTTCGCAGATCTTATTTTCTTTGGGAAAACGATAGATGTCTAAATCGCTGTTTTGGCTCCTTCTTGAGCAGTGAGGAACTAAACAATTTCACATCTTTCATGTGTTAAAAACACTAGGTTTATACAAAGTGATTTTATTCCATCCCTACATTGGAACCATGTTAAATCCCGAAGCAAGAAGACTTGTTTGGAACCAAATCGAGTCACGTGACTGAAGAGCTCCCAGGACTGATGTCACACTTGTACTCCCTATAGAATCATGTCCCACAAAGTCACAAAATTCCTTTAATCTCTTCTGTTCTGACAGTGTATATATGGGAATAACTGAAGATTTTTGACACCATACTCTCCACATCAAATGGAATAGAATTGATCACAGAGTGTACAACATGGACAACACATCCAACACCAAAAACATTTCCCCAAATTATTTTGCAGAAAGGTGTGAACATTTGCTTTTTTTTTTTTTTTTTTTTTCTTTTCTGTTTTTCCTTTTAGGCCACCAAAATTGCTGTTGGTATTATTAGCCAATAATGCTACAATTTTGTTTCTAGCTTATACTTCTTTATAACGTCTAAAAATCTCCGTTGAAATTATTTTGGGTGTTTCATCAGGCATATTTACAAATTCAATATATCAATACTTTCTAAGTATGTTTATACAGTTTTAATTAATGAGATAGCCAGTTTTGTGTCAGCAGTGCTGCATGTCATTCCAGAGTTCCATTGTTGGGTTGTGTCAGGTATAGGCCTAATGCGTAAACCATTCCGCAAGAGTTGGGTGATAATACACAAAATAAGAAATACAAAAAATAGAATCGAATTGATTCGAACATTCTCTTAGAATATTTTCTGAACAGTAATTAAATTAATAATAAATTCTCAGATTATATTCGGGAATGTTTCTGGGGATATATTAATTTCCGGGGACAAGGCAGGCGATCTGGGGATATCTGATCACACTACTCCTAAGGCTATTTTGTGACGATTTATTATTCAATCCTTTCACGTGTGAATTAAAAAATGGCTTTTTGGTTTAAAATACAATCAAAATTAAAATGCAAATAGAATAAAATCAATCAGAAACACATATTTACACAAAGAGATGCTCAGCTACAAAATTAATTTTTTCGCTAATTTACTAGCAAAATTCATTAAAAATATAAAGTTGCAAATTCATTGCTATTCATTTGATGTAAAAGGCATATCTTATGACTCATAAATTTAAACTTCTCCAGACATTAACAAAAAAAAAACTTGATCAAAACCAGATACAAATAACATCAGGATAGACTTTCACTTAGATTTAAGGTTGTTTTTTTTTTTCTTTTTAATTTAAGCGAGGATTTATTTATATTTATTTATTTATTTTGTTAGGGAAGATACATGAAGATATATACAAGCTTACATATTGTGAATCTCTTCACTTGTAAATATTTCAATGATGAGTAAAGATTTTAGATAAATAAACAGAAACAGGGGGAGGGATATAAAGAATTTGAAGCTAACTCCCCTGCAAAGCATTTCATTCATCCAAAGACCATTTAAATTGGGGTTAGGAAAAACAATAGTAATAATGATGATGATGAATATCTATTGTGCTTGTTAAAAACAAATTCATTCATTTAGTTTTGCATTGTTTTAAAACTATTATTAAAATAGATTATTGATAATTATTCATTGTAAATTTATCTAATAATCTATGTTTTTAGTTTTATGTTGGTAATTTCTATCTATATTTTTTAAATATTATTTTATTTGAATTATCAAGTTTTTACATCTATAAAAAGGGTTCGAATAAGTTAATATATATTTAAATATAAGGATAAATAGCATTTTCTCCGAGAAATTTATTTCTTTATTAAAATGAGATATTGCTTTTACACGAGTTCTGTCAGTTTCATTATTGGAAAGACCAGCTGGTTTAAGAAAGAAAAGTAAATATTTAAAGGGAAAAAAAACAAAACAAAACAAAAAAAAAAAACTTTTTTTTTCTTTAAAAAAATGGGTTTTTTTAAGAGAAAAAAAAAAAACTGAATATCTATTTTAAAAATTAATAACATAGGTTAAATAATTATTTTGTGCAGCAAATCATATTTGCTCCTGAAAACAAGATTGCGATGTTTTCCATCGGTTAACCTTTGTTATAGACGGATACCGATTTACCAAAGGGGCAAATATTAATGAGCATGACTTGTAATGCATATGAACATTAAAGAGCAGGATAAGGATAAACGCAAAGGGGAAATTTCATACAGGACTGCAAGGTCTCACTCACCATGCAGATGGCAATGGAAGGATTAGTCCGATGAGGTTTTATGTAATGCTTATCTATCTTCAAGTCTTGTACTAAATAGTCGTTGAGATTCATGATGATTAAGGCCGAGTATCCCAAAGGCCGCAGAAATCATGCGGTAGGAAAATGCTCATCAAAACATTCGCAACACAACTTGTACTACGTTTCCTTTCGACCCTGACAACAGACTGACTCAACCAGTCAACAACACAGTGGTAGTGGAGGAGGAGGCGGTGGCAGTTCCCATCACCCACAACAAGGTCGCACTTAGCGCTCATCGTTCAGCGTAAACTTCGATCGGGGTGAAATAGAGTGCTGTCATCTATTGAGGAAACAGGAAAAAGACCTCGTGTGAATGCTTTAACTCGAATCTCCGGTTCAGTTGTTTTTGAATTTTTTTGTTATACATTTTCCTGCAAATGTCACGTTTCGTTGATCATCTTCGATATCTCTGCATTTACTTGTAAAAGAATGCTAATTATCTTCCACCATGGCCTGTATTAGCTTTAATATTATTAATTGGGTGATCTATTTCTCCTATTTAATGCTAACGGCTCCAAATAGAAATAGAATGATAAGAAAACAACACTGAGCCCAAAACTCGAAGGATTTCTCATACATATTCCTTCAAAATTCCCTTAAGCGAAATTCAACACGAAGCATGTATGAGGTCATCTTCAAATGACGTCACGTTTAGGCGGGACTTATCTTTTTTTCCCGCGCTGCAGCATTTCGACAGTCATTTCGAAAAGGAAAGCGGGAGGCAGCAGCATGGCCGTTATCTTCAGTTTATGGTAGGAGTACAAGTTTGCTAATTTGTTCGTGTATGTTGTAGTAAGTTATTCTATTCGTATGTTAAACGGTGATCGAACATCCTATACTTATTTAAATAGATATAAGTGGATATAATCCGATTATTGAGAAGGGAAAGGGTTAATGGGGTTCGTAAAAAAAAGGCGCCACTTTATTTGATCTCGTGTAACTTTGTTTGCTAAATAGCAAATTTATTGTGAAAATTGTTGAGGTTTAGTTTATAGAATTGGGGTGACCAGAAGTTTGTAATGCTGGAGGTCACGCGATCCAACTTTTATTTGGATGTCCAAAATGGCAGCATTTACGTGATTACTATGTGGTCACGCATCTATCATATGTGACCACAAAATTTTGTAAAAACAAAACGACCTCATTTTATTTTTAGTTATTCGTACATATTTTAAACAGGGATTTTAAAATTATCTTACTTTATAAAACTTTACATTTAAATAAACTTATTGCAAAATACACACGTGGCCAAAGTGAAGCATAATAGACGTTTTAAGAACAGTGGCTGTGGTCAAAAACCCTCACTGATAAGAGAATGATGACGTAATTTCTCACTGGCTGTTTTTCTCGGTGAGGACGTTTAGACTAACTGGTTAGGCATAGCAGCCAGTTACTGATAGCAGCACTAACTGGCGTTTTTGACAGTGTTAAAATGACGTCTCAGTTTTCTCACTGGGATATCTGATCGACCAAACGCTAACTCTTCTCACTGGTGAGAGTTTTTGACTTCTCCCAGTAGCTACATTCAAAAATCAGTGCTAGTCGTGTTACTAAAATCTGACGTCGCTTCCTGTGTCCTGTGTTGCAAAATGCCTAACACGGAGCATGGGCTTTTTTTTGTCAGTGTTCGTGTTAGTTGTCTAACACGACATTGGCGTGCGTGTTCGTTTGTGGCCTTTACACACATGATCTTTTGCACATGCCAGGCACTCAAAGGGTTACGCGAAGGAAAGAGCATGGACGCAATCCTGCGCGATTGCATTTGTTGAGTTAAAACCAAGCACGTTCTTCCCCAAGTGAAAGCGCACCGACTTGGTGCCATGAGGGAAAGAATGCATGTATAAAGATGAATCACACACACATTCTAGCGTGAAAGCGGAGAGCGTGGAGCGCTTGCCAGTTGAAGAGTTTTATTTGGCGTGTGCAGTTTTGCTGTGAACTCGTGTGCGTTTCCGTGCAAAGATGGTATTTCAAAGAAGAAAAAATATTACAATGGCTGTTGCTGGAGCAATTGAAATAACAAGAACGAAAAGGAGGGTTTGGGTGAAGGAATATACATGCTGTTTTGGTCGTCTACAGCATTTTGACCTCACCCATGAAAAGCCGTAATGGCGGAAAAAGTGCACAGGGACTAGGGACTGTACCGTGACCACCGAGAGAGAAGGCCTCCGCAATGAAACTGAATACATTGTTACATCATCATAGATAGTGCAAATTCAGGGCTTATTATTGGTAGAAATACGAATAACAATGCACTATCTATGTGATGCAACAATGTATTCAGTTTCATTGCGGAGGCCTTCTCTCTCGGTGGTCACGACTGTACACACGAAACTCGAAAGTTTATGGATTGCCCTGAAACCTTGCATGCTGATGGACAGACCCAATTTGAATATGCCAGCACACTTCCAGTTGTTATATGGGCCTAGTCAAAAACTTCACATCATTACTTAAATATTAATTTGTAATTTGGCTAGTATGAATCTTTTTCAAAAGATAAGGGTGTGGGTTTTTTTTTTTTTTTTTTTTTTTTTTTTATGCATGCATTGAATAGTCGCGGTTTTGCTTATATACTTGAAGAGGAGCCACCACTTCGTCCGGAACCAGAAAATGCTAATGCAATAGCTAAGGGCTTTGCTATTTTACTGAATGAGTCTACATGTCTTCTATAATAGTTTGCAAGTCCTGACTTGTCAGTTCTTGTAGTAAACTGGTTGAATGTTTAATTTTGAATTTTGCTATGATGACCATTCTTAGGACACCTTCTGAAAATTTTGAGTGATACCTTTATAAATCTGACTGCAACTATTAGCATTATCATTTCTTTGAAATTGAAAATCTTTCACTATTTCTGAAGTTTGTTTATTTTCTTCTAGTTTAAGCTGAAATATTGGGTTCTGAAATGTAAATCTCTAAAGAAATGTTTGCCAGATAGTGACAAGTATAAGAAGGTAAGAATCTTCACATGATCTTCAAAATTATTGGTTTAGGATTGAATCCCAAATACAGTATACAGGGTGGGGATAAATTTTTGGTACCATGAGAAACTTCCATAACTACAAAAAAGCTATCGCTATGCGATTTGCAACAGTGAAAACTGAAGCTCTCATGTCCCAAAGATAATGAACTAAAAAATAATGTTTGGGATCACCCTGTAAAAAATAATGCTTGATGTGTGTTATAGCTGTAAAAATATGCTTATGAGATTTCTTTTACTTATGTGTTCATTTGTATGAAAATAGCACCTATATTCATGGTTTCTTTAAAAAATCAAAAGTTTTTTTGTTTATAACATGCAGGATTTTTAACTCAATTCAATGCAATTTTCAGGAAACTTGACAAATACAGTAGAGACAACACCCACCTTGCAATCAGAATATAAAAATATTAAATATTTGATGAAATATGAGCGTTTTTACTAAATAATATTTAAAGATTAAATTCCACACCCAAAACAACTTTGTTTAAAATTAAAGATAAAGGTCTTAATAACCACAGCATATATAAAAATTTTCAATTCAAACTCAAAATTTATAAAATAAACTAAAAACTTTCATTTTTTCCTCTCCCTGCGATAACACTGGCGCTATGTTTCGGCAAACTGTGACGTCACAACTTACGAAAGTTTCAAACTCATGACAATACATATTGCAACAAGTGTTTTCGGGCATCGCATTTTGGATACGAATATGAAAACTAGAGCAATAGTAACTGTAGTGGTTTTGATGGCAGTGACATTGATATACAAGAGCTGTTAGCAGAATTAAATGCCACTGCAGCTTCTGTGATGTACAGCATTAAACCGTTGAAACGAGATCTCCTGCACTGCAGCATATGTACATACTTTATGACAGCAAATAGGCCTATCTCATTCATACTTCAGCCTTAGCACGTTGTGGTCATCGTTCTTGAAGATCGCCAGACTTAGGCCCATTTAAAGTTGGAACAGAATCGAGCTTCAATAAATTTCATTTTAATTGACAATGAATTTAAAGCTGCAGATCGTCGAAAAAGCACGACTCTTTAAAATGAAATGCACACAAGACACTCTTCGCGCAATGGATACCAGTTCCCTAGCTTGCAAAACTGAATTCACGGCTTCTTAATCGATTCTAATTGTAGAAATCTACGAAATGTGAAGTTTCTATCGGATTTCTTATTTAAACACCCAAACGGAGAACAATTTAAAGGTATTCTGATGGCAAACACTTGCGATAAGTAGAATCGAAACTAGGCTTGAATCAAAAGCAACTGAGTGACAAAATTCTCTCAGGTTCTCTGTAGAAGGGATGGGATGATCAGAGGGCCAATTTTCGATCTTTGTATGCATTTTTCTTAATAAAATATTAGGATAAATTGAAAAATTTTGATTATTATATACTTTATTAGCCTGGTTTAATGTTATGATGCAAAAAAAAAAAAAAATTAAGTCGAAATTTTTTGTGGAGTTAACTTTAACTGCGCATGTGTTACCAAAATGTCTTTTGCATAATTTATTAGCCAAATTCATAGAGCTACTCTCATAAAAAGCCCAAGCAAATATCATGAAAATTCAGAAAGATATCACCGATAGAATGAGTTGAATTTTAGTTGCTCTTAAAAATAAACAAGATAAGGGTTTTTCTTCAAATTTCGGCCCGGATACTTGTATCAACTTCTCCTTATGTTGATATGAAGTCATATGCTATAGGCCCACCTTTTATGACAGCTTCTACCCTAAAAATTTGGAGATGTTTCCTCGTCAAGATAAGGATTTATTTTATACCTGGTAAATTTTTGCAGCAAACCAATTAAATTTTTAATATTAAACATGGCTATGATGACCATTCTTAGGACACCTTCTGAAAATTTTGAGTGATACCTTTAAAATCTGACTGCAACATTAACCTTATCATTTCTTTGCACTTTGCAAATTTTTTTTCACTATTTCTGAAGTTGTTTTTTTTCCCCCCCTTCTAGTTCAGCTGAATTATTGTAATTTTTCCTTCAGAATTCTCAGAAATATTTACCAGCTAGTGCCACTTGAAGCTATAAGAAGGTAAGATGCTTCGCATGATTTTCTAAATGGTTTTTTTAGAATTGTATATCAAATATATTTTAGGACACTGTCCAATTTCAATCACTTCCTGGGGCCCTATTCTCGAAATTTTCGTGTTGACAACTCCCATGAGTTGGGAGGGTCACATGGTACAAACACGAATGATCAGACAAAATTGGTATTCTCGAAAATCAACTCCCATGTTTTTCGTTCTCCCCATGTCAACTCACGTGAGTAGAGCTTGTGAGATAGTTACGCACAAAAAAAAAGAAAAAAACATTGCCGACGTTTCGTTACGCTGCATTGAATCGGAGCATTGGAAACAGCGGCAAGGCGTTGTTTGAGGAGGCAACGAGTTTTACCAACACGGAATGATGTTTTCGAATGTCATGAGTAACATTTTCGTCACTTATTTCGACTATCAAAGGATTTCGGCAAAAATTTTGATAGGCAACCTTCGACCGATTTTAGGGAATGAAACTCGAAGATCAGCATTAAACCTACAAAACAGAGCGATAGATAACATGCACTATCGGCACAATCCCGCGATGACTAATCACGCGACCAAGGTAAATGACATCTTTATTAATTTAGCCTTTTACTCGTAACCAAATAAAAATGGGTTTATATATCAGCTGGTTAGGGAGGGGGGGTGTCTTTAAAACATCATTTCACTTACCTTGATCACGAGATTGTGCATATAGTGCAAATTAAGCCTTTTTTTCCATGCTATGTTTGATTTCTTTGTTCCGACGCAAGAATTCGATTTCATCCCATAGTTCTTCGTAAAGTCGTTATCAAATTTCCCTTTATACATTCTTGTATTATTTATGAATAAAATTTCTTTTTGCTCATCTGTGATTCTTTTCTTTGCCTCCATGCCATAGCCTAATGAAAACTTAGGCTTTCATTAGGCTATGCTCCATACTGAGCGATCATTTGGGAATAGTTTCCGCTAATTCGATTTAATTTTTACTACAAATTTAATTTTCAAATTTGGCAAATTTCTAATAAATGCATGGTAATTGTTTAATTATAAAATTCATTGCAAATGAATTGAAAATGCTTCCCTTGCTTTAGTGTCGTTTCTGGGGTACAAAGTGCCACACAGGAATTGTGAAATTTGAAAAGGAAAATTAAATTTGTAGTGAAATTAGCTCTTAGATAAAATTTTTTTGTGGAGACTCCAGCTTGAGCAATATTTTAATTCTCCTGACACCAGTGGCACTGCATGCCCAACAAGTTTAAGTCACCATTTATTGCCAGCCTCCAACCCCTGCCTCAGCACAAATTGGGCAGGCATTTCTTATTGGTGGCTACGGAACTTAACACGGGAAATTTGAAAGTTTACGGATCGCCCCGAAACCTTGCATGCTGATGGACAGACCCAATCTGAATATGCCAGCACTCTTTCCGTGTTATATGGGCCCAGTCAAAACTTCACATCAGTACTTAAAGATTAATTTGTAATTTGACTATTATGAATATTCTTCAAAAGATAAGGAATTTTTTTTTTTTTTTTTTGACTTGTCAGTTCTTGCCGCAAACTGGTTGAATGTTTAATTTTGAATGTTGCTATGATGACCATTCTTAGGACACCTTCTGAAAATTTTGAGTGATACCTTTATAAGTCTGACTGCAACAATTAGCATTATCATTTCATTGAAATTGAAAATCTTTCACTATTTCTGAAGTTTGTTTATTTTCTTCTAGTTTAAGCTGAAATATTGGGTTCTGAAATGTAAATCTCTAAAGAAATGTTTGGCAGATAGCGACAAGTATAAGAAGGTAAGAATCTTCACATGATCTTCAAAATTTTTGGTTTAGAATTGAATCCCAAATACAGTATACAGGGTGGGGATAAATTTTTGGTTCCATAAGAAAAGTCCATAACTAGAATAGCTATCTCTATGCGGTTTCCAACAGTGAAAACTGAAACTCTCGAGGTTTTTATATCAGTCAGTCATGTCACCATGAAATGGTCTACCTCTATATGAGCTCCTTTTGTGGCCTGTAAAATATCTAGCCAGTATCCAATTTCTCTTCAAGTGATTTGGAGCATCTCGTGGTTGATGGATGATTTGCTGGCACAGTTCAGGTAAGACGTTTACTTTTTTGCTATAGACCCTATCCTTAACAAGCCCCCTCAAGAAAAAAAAAACAAGAGGGGTTATGTCATGGGAATAAGACGCCCAAGAGATCGGGCCATCACGTCCTGTTCATCTATCTGGAAAATACCCAGCGAGAAGTTCCCAGTGGGGTGGTGCATTAACATGTTGGAAAAAACATGCTTGGCTGATGTTCTTCCATGATTGGTAATGTGTAATTTTCTAACTATGTCCAGTTATTTTTTTCTGTTCACTGTTCTTTCAGCTAAGAACGGTCTTATCACCTCCATTTGCGACATTGTGTGCCACACGTTCATTTCTTGCTGTCACCTCTTATGTTTGCATGTAATACATGGATTTTTAGATTCCCATATCCTGCAATTGTGTCAACAAGTTTTCTAGATATGTGGAATGTTGCTTGTCACTAAAAACAATCTTGAAAATGAAAGTATTGTTGTGGTTGATTCTGTCAAGCATTTCTCTTGCAAATGCAAACGTCACAGCTTGTCATTTTCCAGTTCATGAATAATGTGAATTTTATAGGGGTATAGCTTCAAATAAGTATGCAAAATTTAGGGATAGCGCTCCTTGGAATGTTCAATTTCAAGCTTGCGCATCGCTCTTTATCTCGTTCTTAGGCCCACCGCAAATAAAAAATTAGGAGCGACCTGGTCGCTAACGACAGCTTGTCACTCTCGTCTGCAGTCGGGGGGTTCGTCAAGGTCACACTGCTGACGTCAGTTGTCGCTCTTTGTCGCTTGTCGCCAGCTCTTTCCCGCCGCAAATACAAGAGTTTTGCCGGCTCACCCGTCTTCTCTCCTATGGTATATACATAATAAGTATTTAAATAAATAAATGCGCTAGTGAAATATTCATGCCTTAGGTCATGTTTTTATTTATATCTCATTTTTTAAATCATAATTAATAACTAATTCAGAAAACAAAATAGGTGCAGACTATACAGAATTTTTTTTTGCTTAGAAAATATAAGCTAACACCCAAAATTCAATTATGAAAATATTGAAACCAAATATTGTGCCTTTCATTAATTTTATGAATAAATTATGATGTAATTTAAGTATTATCTAAGTTCTTTCATATTTAAGAATTTTTGTAGGGTTGTTTTAATATTTTTTTATAGTGCTGTTTAAATAATAATAAATCTGTGTTTTACGATGCCCTTGCAAATAAGATGAATTTTACGAACGTTTAGCATCTCAGGCTAATGTAAGATGATACTCATATATACTATTACATGAATTTATTTGTTCATAATAATATCAGTTATATAATGTTTAAAACATCACTGGATATGAAACATTAAAAAATTTCAAGGAATATTTAGAATTTCTTTATTATAAAAAATATTAAAACAACACTATAAAAGTACTTAATAAATAATTAGATAATAAAGATATATATATAAATAAAATCAGTGAATTTATTTAAATATTTATTTAAATAACTATTTTGAAATAAAAATTATTTTTTAGGTAAGAAAATAAACTGAAATTTAACACTAATAATAATAATAATGGAGTGTCATTAATTATAATAATGGCAAAATGGAACAATGGAGTGTCAAAATGTTTCATATCCAGTTTGTGCATAATTATTTTTAACAATATCTAACATTTCTGTCATCCACTGTATTTTTTCACTGGTTTTCCCTATGGAGGAATTTTTTTTGATTGCCTATCGACGATGTTGTCGCTGGTCTCTTCCAATTGAAATCAGCTCAATAGAGGCGACGTCGCCTGAAAACCAGTTTTTCTCATCGCGTGCGACCAAGGGCAAAAACGAGGTCACGCTCGGGCGACAAGGAGCGTTGCCGACGCATGTGCAGTGCCCATGGCAGACAAAGCTTATTTGTGGCGGGCCTTACACTTAATACCAATGTCAATATATAATTTTCATTTGAAACTGTCGGATTCAAAAGCGTGCTTAATTTTCTCGCTATCCTTACAAATTGTTGAAATGGTGGAGCAAGATGTATTCTCTGTACGCATTCCAGTTGTTGGCATCAGCTGGGCTGCAGGTGAACACTAATTTTTGCAAAGCTTTCGTTTGATGTAGATGATCTTCCTGCCCTCTTCTTGTGCAGTACACTTCTGTTGCTTGAAATTGTTTGAATCAGCAATTTAATGATCTTTTATTAGGTGAGTCTTCCTCATATTCCAAATAGTAACATCTTGAACTTTAAATCTAAGATTTTAATTTCTATGTACAACCATAGCCCATTGATTGCTTTCTGCTCGGTCACCATTTTGATTATGGTACAATGCCCCCTTGCATGCTGGGATCAGTCACGTTAATGGAAACGTCTGAAAAAATCGCAAGTTTCTGTTTTCATTGTTGCAAGTCATGTAGAGATATCCTTAATTGAACATAATCAAACAAAAAATGTGAATTCCATTCGACTTGCTCATTTGGTGAAATTTTTTTTGATAAAACACTACCAAAAACCAGATTTTCATTCGAATAAGTTTTTATAGTTGAAAATCTGTCTTTTCTAATGTATCGAGATGCTCAGTCGATATATAAACAAACAGTTTAACGATCCTTGAAAGATTTTTAAACTGTTTGATATAAATCAAGAACGAATTCGCGAACTTGTTCAATTGTTTGCGATCTCTCTTCTCCTCCTCCCCTTCCCAGGTTAAAGCCATTGAGTTCCGAATAAATTTCTTTCCAACATGTGCTTCTTTATCAGCATTTAGTATTTTCATAAGAATGTTTTTTTTCTTTTTTTAGCACATGATATTTTCTAGAAAGACTTTTGCTTCTATTTTTCGTAGTTATCGATCAACGATCATAAATTCTACTTGCTTCCGCTTTCGATCTTTCTCCATTTTCCAGCATTTCTGCTTTTGTATGGATTCTTATTGGCTGTTTTCAAGCAAACAAAGACGTCATTTCCGCACTCTCAAAATCAGAGTACACTTTTTACTGTTTTTTCGTCTTTGCGTGAAATAAGCCTAACGGCGTGTATTGTGAATTGCCTTTACGATAAATCGTTATTTTGCCCAATTTACGACGTCGTTTTTAGTTCTTTATATCAGGTGTGAAATTACTATACATTCAATTACGTGTCATTGGAAAATTACTTTGTTTTATCCGATTTTTCGTTATAAGAGATTTCGTTATAAGCGGTTGTTTTTTCTTAACAAAACTGACGGGGACTATGAAAAACTTCGTTATTTCAGTAATTTCGTTATAACGCGAGTCGACTGTATATCTATTAGAATATTGTAATATTATTACAGTATGGAAATATTTTATAAGTTGTACTAAATGAATGTGAGATATAATCAATATCTTCCATTGATGTAATATTTTAATCTGAAGCCACAGATCTACGAGAGGAAGTCAGTAAGGAGGTCACAAATTGTGAATTAAAATATACTAAGTGGGATAGGGATGTGAAACGCAAGTTATCTTCTTATTTCTCAACATAATCCCCAGTGTTGTTAATGCTTTTTGTCCATTGAAGTTCTAATCCTTCCATACTTTCTCAATAGAAAACTGGGCTTGTGTTGTATATAATCATTAAATGCAAAATAAAGCTTCAAGTGTTCTCTTATTTGTTGTCCTGTATTGTGATTTTCTCGAATAATACAAATTTATGTTTCTGTTACATTATCGCTTGATTTGCTCCAGTCTGCTTTACAGTGGTCACCTGTGATTTCACACAAATTATGTTGTGTGTAACAAGTTTGCACAATGTAAGGCACATTTTCTATTTCATATTCTAAAGGTTTTGCTAGGCAACGAAAGCTAGCTTTGAGACTGCCAAAAGCATTTTCAATGACTCTTTTTGCTCTAGATAATCTGTAATTGAAATGTTTTTGCTCTTCAGTAAAACCAGGTCCATCAGGGTAAGGTTTCATTAGATTACTTTGTAGGGGCAATGCTTAATCACGTAAAATAATTGGTTCCACTTCTAAGACATTTAATATTGTTCTGGTGATTACTGATCCCCTGCATTAATTTTGGCAGACTTGATCGATGGAAAACATTAGCGTCATTATTATCCCCAGGAGAATCCTCATTTACAAAAAAAAACAACACAATATACGTAGTCACAGACAGCGAGCAAAACCATACGGTAGAAATGCTTGTAACAGGAGTAATCTGCTGCATGTTCCTTTGGTGGGCAACTTCGATGTGGCAACATTCTACTGCTCCAAAAAGGTGTGGAAATTGATTAAATCCATGACTAGTATCACGAACAAAGCAAAAAAACATCCAAAGTGATACGGAAACAAAGTTTATTGCCTGACGCGTTTTGATTTTACATAATCTTCGGAGGCAAACAATGCAACATTGTTTTCCTATTTTCGTGTGGAAATTGCCATTCATCTAGAAATCCACAGGTAATTTCAAGCATTTCTTCTTCGATTGCAGGAAACTTAAAAAATTTTGGCATTACATCATTAATGACGATTTCACAAAATTCGTGAATAGCTTTATATAAAGTGCTTTTTCCTACACCATAAAGATGAGCGATGGTTCATAGCTCTGCTGATGAGGATAGCGCATAAATGCACATTGAAACTTTTTTCTGGAGTTGTATGCAGCAACGCATATTTGTGTGTGTCAGATTTACCTTTCACCTCTTCACACAAAGCGGCGAGAGTGTCTTTACTTATTTAAAAAAAAAAAAAAGAAAGAAGAAGGAAATCGATCTTACAGACATGAAATAGACAAATATGAATTTAATATGCTTCAATGTAACTTTTAAAATCAAACTCAAGTTTTCCTTGAGTACATCTGGCACAATATTGACCTACCAATGTGATGATTCCTGTCTAATCCAGAATTTGTAATTTTTTTCTTTGATTTTGTCTAACCAATAAAGATAGCTATTAGCTGAGCAGCGATTGGTTTTGCAGTAGTCGACACATCATTGATAACTTATGATGCTGAAAATAAGGCATCAACGTTCTGCATTGGCTAATTTGTTGATTAATAAGCAGTAGATGTTTTAACTTCTTGGTAGAGACACTAACGAAAATCTAAGTCTTTGTTGGGCATCCATGTTTGTTGACAATCCCAAAATGCATTGCGTACTGCAGTTCAAATAATCCCACAATGCAGGGGGACAAACTGGATAGAAGCTTGGTTCGTGGAACTAGACTGGAAGCTTAAAACTAGATCCGCAAAACTAGTTTGTCAAATCAAGTTTCCCGAATAGATTATTCTCATTCTATTTTTTCCGGTTCATTCTGGTCGCAAATTTTAACCATTTCAGAAAAAATAATCATGATCCAAACAAAATTTTCAGCAATGTGGTGTATTAATTTGAATGTTTCTAATATAAATGCAATTTTCAACACTTTTTGCATCACAATTATGCAAATTTCAATACTACCTTCATGCAATGTGATATCTATGTAGCGAAGTGATTTTGCCGGCCCCTTGCGTTTCATTATACATAGGCTCTAGTGTACAGAATATAAAATGACCATGAGAGCTGTTTGATAACATGAATACAGAACAGGATCTCCAAACTTTTTCATATGTGGGGGAAATTAGCTTAATTTTTTTTCCAACATATTCATCAAACTTTTATTCTTAAATTTTGCTATGATGACCTTTCTTAGGACACCTTCTGAAAGTTTTGAGTGATACCTTTATAAATCTGACTGTAACTATAAATATTCTTTTCTTGAAATGGAAAACCTTTCACTGTTTCTGAAGTTTGTTCATTTTCTTTTAGTTCAGCTGAATCATCGTAGGATGAAATAGAAATCTCTGAAGAAATATTTGCTAGCTTCACGTTAACAAGTGAAATTGAAAGCAGGTAAGATGCTTCACGTTGTTTTCAAATGTTTTTTTCTAGAATTGAATCTCAATTACATGTATAAGTAAGAACACAAGACTCGGAAATGTAAAAACACAAGTTATTTCAAAGATTAACAGCTATCATTCTATAGCTGTTTTCAGTCCCATTCTCGGGTCAATCGGGCATAATCAAAATCTTTTTTCTAGTCCACTTAAGCTCAAGATTTATTCCTGCTCGGGGTCTATGACTTGTCATTTGATGCTGTTTTACATTACCCTAATTTTCGGTATATAATACGTGTATTATGTAAAAAAAAAAATTTTTAAACGTTAAAAAAATCAGAATATTGCCTTACATTTTTTGCCTTACTTTTCAGTGTGTTGGCATCGATATGTCGATGACATTTTCGCCATCTTCGACACTGGTAAACATGATATTAAACAATTCCTTGACAAGCTAAACGTTTAATACCCCTTTATTCATTTCACTGTGGAGGTAGAGGTTGATCAAAAACTGGCATTTTTAGATATTGTTATAGAAAAATTTGGAAATTCGTTATCTTTTGACAGCTTTGTCCATGCATGTATGAAGAATGACTCCAATCATTGTAATTCTCATAAGTTGGAGGCTTTCTACCATCTCCTTCATAGAATGTGCTCGGTTCTACTCCAGGACGGTGCAAAAAAACGAATTAGGACGTATCAAATTATGTGCCAGATATAATGGCTTTGAAGACCAGAGTATGGAAAATTAATGAAGTAAATTAAAGAGACGAGTGGCGTTAAAAGAAGTCTCCTCCCTGAAGAGTCTTGAAAATGATTTCTGTAAAACTATTATCCTTCTGTATAATGTAAATTTAGACCGGTTTTAAAAGGGTATTTGGTCTAATCTCCCACGCTGAACTGGCAAGTTGGGAGATGCATTTTTGAGCTTCTGGCAGCTTTTTACGGCTGCTACAAGGTAGTAGTAGCAGCAGCCAGGACCGGCGGCTTAACGTGCCCTCCAAAGCACGGGGGGGGGGGGGGGTAAGATCTTACTTCACTAAATGGTCACTCATCCAGTGACTAGCCGTGCTATGCGATGCTTAACTTCACTGAGCTAGCTTGTTCTGCGAAAGCCCCCTAGCCCATGGCCTCCCCCTTAAAATGCGATAAGGGAGTACAATTCTACTAAGCTACAGCACTGACTGCACAGAAAAATAAGCTAAACAAACTGCCTTGAACCAATGCGATGAAGGTTGGTGTTTTCAAAGGATGTCGCTACTCTCTACATTTAGTCCTGTAATTCAAGCATCCGCACAGCGCCACCAAGCGACAAAATTGATGTCGAAAAAATGAATTAAATAATAATTATGAAAAATTTTATTTTCGAATTTATTTTTTTTTTTTTTAATAGAGAGGGGTGGGTGGATTTTTGTTAAAAACCATTTCTCCTTGGGTGTGGTTTAATACTAAAAAAAAAAAACCCAAAGTTACATTAAAGGGAGAACACTGCTGCCACATTCTATTCCTGTCTAAATCTCTTGTGGGTGATTCAATCATGAGAATTTAAGACTAGGAAAAGGAAAAAATGGTAATTAGGCATAAAAAAGAATTGCTTACTGAAATGATGGAATTGTTTTGCTCAGACACAGATGATTTGGATTTTGAAGGATTTTAAATAAATTTCTGACATAATGTAATTTTAAATGTAATGAATAAATTTTGTTATATGATCATTTATTTTGAATACAGTGTTCCCTCTGCATAGTGGCAAATTTGTAACTGCAACTCCATATAAAGAAGTTTTTTTCCGGAAAATAAAAATTTCAGACTCATCCATGTCTGCATTTTTATTTTACAGGAAAAAAACTTCGTTATATGGAGTTGCCATTATGTAGAAATTTTATGGAAATATAAAATGCATTTCTTCATTTTATGGAAATATAGAAAGTCTAAACACTTTAAAAATCGGACGACCATAATACGAGGCCTGTCTAAAAAGTATCCGACCTTGATTTTTCTCGCGCAAAGTAGTGATTCTAAGGCGGCGACACTGTGCACAGTGGAAGGAGGAACCTTAATGCGCATGCTTGAATTTTTCCACCGCGATCGCTTGTGCCAGTCCGCGGCTAGTGCTCGCCAAGTAAGGTGCTGTTCGTAGTGTTCGTCGAATTTAGTTTTCTCGCAAGATGACTGAACGAATTGAGCAAAGACACTGCATCAGATTCTGTCAAAAGCTTGGTGATTCTCAAAGCCAGACAATTGGTAAGATTCAGCAGGTGTTTGGAGAAGATGCGATGGGTGTAACACAAATTAAGGAGTGGTTTAACCGATTCAAAGATGGCCGCACATCAGCTGAGAGTGAGCGGCGTTGTGGCAGGCCCCAAACTGCTCGGAGTGCAGCTGTTATTGAGCGGGTGCGAAATTTGGTGATGGAAGATCGTCGTTTGACAGTGCGGGAGATTGCAGAAGAGGTTGGAGTGAGTAAAGATTCTGCACATGCAATTTTGCGTGATGATTTGAACATGAACCGAGTGTCTGCGAAATTCGTACCCAAGTTGTTATTGCCGGAACAAAAAGACCTCCGTTTTGACATTGCGCAGGATCTTCTGGACACCGCCAACACTGATCCTGGGTTTCTGAACAAGTGATAACTGGAGATGAGTCATGGGTGTACGGGTACGACCCAGAAACAAAAAGACAGTCGTCGCAATGGAAGCATCCCGATTCTCCAAGGCCGAAGAAAGCGCGGCAGCTGCGAAGCAAAATCAAGGTGATGCTGACTGTTTTCTTTGATGTCCGTGAAATTGTGCATCACGAATACGCACCGGAAGGACAAACAGTGACAAAGGAGTACTATCAAGATGTTCTCCGTGACGCAGTTCGGCGCAAAAGACCAGACATGTGGACGGCGAACAA
>JAHWFO010037112.1:191731-214119 GCA_023313115.1 Rhysida immarginata
GAGGACTTTAATTGGATCAAATTGACCACGCCCACCTCATTAATATGTGCCTAGAATAGGAGTATATCTACTACTAATGTAGGTTTGAAGTTGATTGAATTAAGTTAATTGAGTTCTACAGAGATAAAGTGCAAACAATTGAAAGAAAGAATGCTATATCACTATGTTTCAGACTATACTGTTCCTATGAATTTTATTTAATTCATAGGCATGAGACAAACAAAAAAAAGCCAAATCATTGCATTACACCCATCATAATAAACCTATTATAAAAATTGTGGGTTTATTCATCTGCTGTACACTATATAAAAATGAAAAATACAATTAACATAAATAAAAGGAAACTAAAAGGAGGACTGGTGTTTCATTATTATTATTATTATTATTATTATTATTATTATTATTATTATTATTTATTTATTTATTTATTTATGTATTTATTTTATTGTTTTTTTTCATTATTATATAATATACATCACATTTTTAAGCCCACAATTATTATACATCAAAGACATAAGCAGATGATTCCAAATATCACAAAAAATTGTTCTTCCCCTTTTTTGATGTGCTGATGAAGGAGTGTGTTGTTTCCAAAAAGTTCTGCCACCTCTTTGTTTATTGATGTAAACAAATTAAAATATTGTATCTTAATTTTCATTGAATCTTTTTTTCTTTGGAGATTGCAAGTATAATTTTTTTTTTTTTTCCCCCCAGGTGTGGTCGGTGCAATTGATTGCACACACATCTGTGTCCAGCAACCAGCCGTCACGGACCCAGAGATCTTCAGAAACCGCAAGGGCTACTTTTCGATAAATGTTCAGGCTGTCTGTGCTCCTGACCTGACTTTCACCAGTCTTGTTGTGAAATGGCCAGGGTCTGTACATGACAGCCGAATATTTGAAAATAGTTTCTTGCGGTCCCAGCTGGAAATTGGGGTTTATCCAGCATATTTGTTGGGAGATTCAGGGTATTCCTGTCTCTCATTTCTACTCGCTCCGGTTCTGCAACCCACATCACCGGGGCAGCGCAGGTAATCTTTGAACTGCTCGTATGTTTGAGTGCTGAAGAAGCAAACGCACATGTCCAAGTTACCTTTGAAAGAACCCATCTCCTTTATACGACTTTTCTCTTTAGTTTATGACAATGCAAAGCCTCATCTGAAATTTTAACTGGGCGGACAAATACTTTTGACTCCACAACAAAAAGGAGATGGGAATTTTCAAAAATTGACCATCACACATGTCTTTGCTTCATAATGCATATAACTTGACAAATCATTTTCTATTTACTTTCATTTTTCTGTGCTCCACTAACTCTATTTTAATATTACAGATATAACAATGAGCATGCAACAACCCAGAATGCCATTGAGCGTGCCTTCGGGATTTGGAAGAGTTGTTTTGGGTGTCTGGGTTCGATGCTGCGTTTGAAGTTGCAGACGAACCTGTCCGTAATACTGGCATGTGCTGTATTGCATAATATTGCAATACGGCACAATGACCAGGTTATTATGGATGAATTTCCAAACCGAGGTGCAGCCGAATTGGAGGAGGAAGCAACCCCAGATCCAGTGAGTGATAATTCGACTGCCGCTGGGAGACATTTTTGAAACCAGTTAATTGCACGATATTTCTCTTAGGTGAGCATGTAGCAGAATCAAATAAAATGAACTCTGAAATCTTAAGATGAAAAAAAAAATAACAATTTAATGGTTAATGTTTGACAGACATAAAAAGTTGATAAATAAATAAAAATTAAAAAATAGTACAAAAAACACAGATGCTCTATTACCGACATACCTCTGTGTTTGGGATAGCTATGAATAGCAATAAGCTAAAAAGATAAGTGACAATAACAACCAAAATGTGAAAATGCATATTAGCAAAGTATAATTTCCAGAATTTTTGTATAATCTGTTCCGTTTAAAATGACGAATCAACTATGGATAAAACAAATGTACAAATTATGAAAATTCTTGTGCTCAAAAGAGGTCGTTTTTCTGATCTATTTAAATTTCAACCAAAGAGTGATCATCATTTAAAAAGAAAACAAAACACTAATGGCTGATGACCGCTTGTTGTTTGAAATATACATAGAAAGGAAAAAATAGCATCTTTTGAGCGTAAGGGGTTTCACAGTGTGTACATTGTTCTGTGTCCAAAGTTGATTTGTCATTTCATACGCAACTGGTTATACATGCAATTCTGAATATTCTATTTTGGCCATGTTTTTTTTTACATTTTGATGTATATTGCCCCTTAAGTTTTTAGCTTAAATGTTATTCATAGCAATAACATCACAGGGTTATGAGGACAATAGAGTATTTTTTTTTTTTATGTTATTCACTTGTCCTCGTCATCTTTCAAAAGGAACCGCTTTTGTAGTTCCAAAATCTCCATTTTTTTTTTTTTAGAAAAAATAGTTCTTCATACTCCATTTTTTTGTTAAAAAGCATCCGCTGCTGCTCTATTTTTTCTTTTAGGGCCTGCTCCCTCAGCTCCTGGTTTTTCTTCTCCCATGACAGGACCTGTTCCTGAGCCCGCGATAGCCGCTGCCGACGTCTCACAATTATTGGTGTCTCGCTGTCTGATAATTGCGGCTTTGTCCCTGAAAGACAATAATTAATGGATATTTATAAGAGAAAAGGACGAGACACAAAGACAATAATTGAAATACATTTTAACTCTCATCTTTAGTACATTTTTTAAGCAGTTCATTGGTAATTATCTTGCAAAACAATTATAAAGTCTAAAAAAAATTAAATTAATTTAATAGTCATTTTAGCACTTGGCATAGAGATCAATGTACTGCGACATGATCACATTATAAAAGCTGCTGCCGGTCAAGAAAGGCACGCAGTTTTCACTTGTTCATCACCGCAGAAATGCAAGCTGCCGATGATCACCTTAAATAAATCCTGGAACAGGTGGTAGCCACTAGACCTGAGGTCCGGACCGTAAGGCGAGTGTCAAGTTGTTCCCAACTAATCAACTTTTGTCTGGGATGATGAACAACATGACCACCTGCCTTACATCCAGTGGTTATCACCTGTTCCGGGATCTAAAGAAGTTCAACTGTGGCCTGCATTTCTGTGATGATGAAAAAGTGAAAACTGCATGACTTTATTCACCGGCGTGAGCTTTTATGAAGTCATCCTGTGGAAGTACAGTGAGGGCTCTGACAAGTGCTGAAATAAACTTTGAAACAATGTGGATAAATAGTTAAAGGTACAAATAATCTTGTCAAGAAAAAAAAATTTAAAATATATATAGTAATTTTGTTTTTATTCGAAAATTGTTCTTTCATTAAAAAAAACACTCTTATATTTGTCACAATACCTTCTTGTTGAAGATCGAGAATGTCTTGTTCATGTAAATCGTTTGAAATTTCTGTTGAATAAAGGAATGTTATGTTAATGTATCTAATTTCTGTTTTTTTTTCACGTTTATATAATTATATAATACCAATGACTGGTTCAATACCTGGCGAAGTCAGCCCAACAAACGGGTTCGACACTCCAACATCTTGACCCAACACTTGATATGTCACAGTGATGGGGGTGTCAGCGGCATCCATGCTGGATCTAGTTCTGCCTGTTCCGGCTACAAGAGCAGATCCATGTTCAGCAAAATCAGCTGGAGCACCTTCTGTTTCTGTAAAGACAACGTTACTAAAAAGAATTGTCTAAAAATTCAGGTATTCATTTAAAAATGCACCTACTGATGTCCCACGAATGAAATTTGTTGTCCTCATCCTCAAGATGCTCCAACGGCTGAATCTGTGAAGGAATCATGGACGCCACCTGTACTGTTTCCTCGGTCACTGCAGGCGTTGGGTCTCGGCCCCTCCCCGTCTGGTTTCTGCGTCTTCGTTCCTCAGCAATCTAAAAAGCATTAATAAAATACATTCGATATTTGTAATGAAGATTGTATAATGAATATAATTTTTATTAAAGATTGTGCAAGTAAAATAATTGCAATTTTTACTGCAAGCAATGTTCTGAAATGGCATTTCAGTTAGCATTTCATTCTATTTTAGTGTAAGGCTGTTCAATGCCATTGGCTCATTCAATAATTGAAAAAGCGTACTAGGTAGGTAAACAAAATTTGTTAAATTCACAGAGTGGATATAAGCATTTTTAATTTAAAATTAAAATGTACTTTCAATACTTTTGGCAATTTGTGCATTAAAAAAAAAAACTCCCTCTCCTCGAAACATAAAAAAAAGTGCTGGATTGGAATTTTTATAATGCACAAGAACTTTCATAAATTTAGAAAGGCATAACGAATTAGTTACGAATGAAGGGCACGTCTACTTTGTAATAACGTTAATGAATTAAGAACAGTTTATCAAATTCGAATTCAGTTCGCAGCGTGTGTCATTTCTTTGTCTATGCTAGTCAGGAAAAATTTTCACATAAATTATAATTAATATACTAAAATGATCATGCAAGTACTTACATCTTTCTTGGTCCTCATCTTCATATTCTTCCAGCATTTTTGCAGCTGGGCTGGCGTCCTTAACGTAACTCCAAGCTGGCAATTAAATTGCTTCGCGATTTCAGCCCAGCAGTTACGTTTGGACGAGGCAGACACCTGGTCCGTTTTTTTGTTTTCGACGACGTCCAGATTGTCTTTTATGAGCGAGCGTAAAAGGTCCCGCTCAAGGGCCGAGAAGACCGGCGCTTTCTTGGTTTGTACGGTCGAATGTTGTTTTGGTTCCATTTCTTTTAAAATTTAACTTGCTCTCTTGGAAGTGCGTTGTTCGAATGAAGAAAGGAGTAAAAATTAGATAAAACCGCCACACAAAACTCGCACCTTGTTGATAAATATACACACACGTGTAAAAGCACATGGCGAGCCCCGATGGCGTCGCCGTCGCCATGACTACGCGAGAATTTCCAGAGAGCAAGCCTACAAATTTGCGTCACTTCCGTCTCACATCTTGCTGGCGCCGTGGTTCACTTGAGCTGGTGCCTGTAGGGGAGCTGTGATGCGAAAGGACTCGTGCTCAAATTCAGCTCTACCGAGCCAGTGCGAGAGTCCTTTTTGAGACCTTTAACTGTGATGCGGGCCTTATTGTTTCTGGTTGTACAATTCTATCTTTGCTGAACACTGAAAAAAAACCAACTTATTTTACATATAGAATATATGACTGAACTGTTCACAAAGAGAATGATTACTACTGTAAGCTAATTATTGATGTTAAAATTATTAAATGTAGAAAATAGTAAGGAAAATACCATGGCCTGGATTAAAATATTTAATTATAAATACAAGAAAATATCAGGAAAGATGCCTACTTCTTAGCACATACCGGGTGTTTCAAAAATAACCAGTATATTTGAAAAATCAATAAAAACTAAACGGGCAGCGATAGAAATACACAGTTTGTAATTTGGAAAGTTTGTCTGCCTGAAAATTTACTGTTGTCCCAAGCAAATTGCAACACAAGGTGTATTTCTATTGCTGCCCGTTTAGTTTTTATTGATTTTTCAAACATACCGGTCATTTTTGAAACACCCGGTACTTACATTTCTTAAAGTCCACCTTGTTGAAACTCTTGTCTTAGTAAAATAAAGAAAAGTCCAAGCAGCGTTATGGGAAACAAGAATATTTAATGCCTAATGCGTTTCAAATGACTTCACTCTCGGAGGCTATCCTGTTTCAAATTTGAAACTGGGAATACGCTCTTATATATTCAACAGAATGGCAGACCTAGTCGAAGCCTTCCAAAAGTTCTTCCGTTTCGCTGCCTGTCCTCCAATCCAATTAGGATATAGATTATGCCTTCTCTTTTAAAGGTGGTTTGACCGTTAAGGAGGACAATGACATCTCGGTTGTGGTGCCTTCTTATCTCCATCTCTTCCTTCAATAAGATTCTGCCTCTGTTGAGTTCCTTCCACAGGATTTCCATGCACTCCTTCATTGGTAGCATGTCGCTACTTTCCGATATCTCCTCTTAACTTACTGAAAATTTTGTACAATAAACTTCTCTCACCGATTAATGATAACGTGTAATATTGGAATGAAACTTTCCTAATTTTATGATTTGTCAAGTACTTTTGGGTTAACACTACTTCAGTATTGTTTATCTAATGCTTTTTTATTTTTGTGTTTGTTTGTTTATGCAGATATGGCTCGTACAAGACAAAGATTTAGAAAAATTTCTGTTGTTAAGACTGTGAACAAGCAGAAGGGGAATCCAAAGGCTAAAACAAATGCTACAGAGGACAAACCAAAAGCTAAATCATCGGCCACAAAAGACCATGTGATTAAAAGAAAAAGTAAAGGTGACATTGAAGGAAATTCTCATGGTTCTAAAAAACAAATTAAACAACAGTTGATTAATGATATTAAAAGACTTGCATTAGAAATAACAGATTTTAGATCTCAGCTTTCTGCAGAAAATGCTGAAAATTCAGAATAAAAAATGTTCTAGTTTTCTATTGACTTTATGAAATGTAAATATTATGTGTTCTATTTTTTTTAACAACTTCAGGAATGCTTAAGAGTATAATTGAAAGCAATTCTGTTTATTCTCAGGAGGAGTATTTGTATTTTATGATAATAAATTTTTAAAGGTATTTTCACTTTGTAATTTAATATAAAATACCAACATTTATTTTGTAATATATGGTCACAATTTCTATATGAATATGATGCTAAAAAGTTCGGTGAATAATCGGATATCTCCAATATGATACTTAAAACAAGTTATAGCATGCGCATAGGCCTCTACAGATGTGTCTAGAAGCACTTCCTGAAGTGTCATATATGTAGGGGCCAGTGCCTTAATTTGTATGAAACATGCTATCAGATAGCAATGAAACTACATGTAAGGGCCGAATCACCTCTACGTTACAAGGAGCTCAGCCAAGTCGACCTCTCTAGCAGGGTTGAATTTCCTAGCATATATGCCCATAAGCTCAAATGAGTCATAGTTCAAGCGTGAACCAAGACAAAATTGATGCAAAATTGGAGGTGCGTTCTTTGTAAAACGTCACATAGTCATAGCAACGATGACATGGCCGAGCTCCCCATGTAGTTTTATTTGTCATACAGACATATGACTTAATTTCCTCTAAAATTGACAGCAAATGCTGGTTAAACGACTCGGATTTTTCTGTTTTTTTTGCTGCATCAAAAATTGTTAGCAGTGATTGACTGCATAGTGATTGACACACTAGATTTCTAGACTTCATCACTTTACATATAACTAGTCCAACAGATAGAATTAATTTTTGAATTCTGTTAGTAGTAGTAATAGTTATATCGTGCAAATATAATTTTTTTTCCTATATCTATCGCTATTCTTTTATTATGTAAAATCCCATCCTCATATTGACTTCATTATTCATTTCTTGTTGAAATGTTCTACCTTAAATTTAGGTAATTAAAATACCATGCCCATATCAAAAAAATAGCTAAAACTAATAAGTTATGAATCTAACTGAAATTGTGAATATTCTTGTTATCGTACCTTAAAAGCTAAAGTATGGTAAAACTCTAAATCAGTGGTACGAAATCACAATATAACAACAGTTCCTCTCATAGTTGCTATTAGATGTTGAATATTAACCACCTATATGGATGTTTCTCATCCCGTATACTTGTTACTATAGCTGCCGCCACATAAGTTGAACGACAGGATGAACCCATTTCTAACGCCAGCCAATAGATGTTAACGGGAAGTAAATCACTTAGCTATTCCATGAAACATCCACTTTCGTTTTCGAAACATTGCTTTCGTATTTATAGTTAGTTTCTATTTTCGTTATTTTCTTTTAAATAGATAAATGAAATTAATAAATTAATTAATTACGCAGAATAGTTGATTCAAATGCAGTTTGTTTTATATTATGACTTTTACTAGGCTTTCCGCGCTTCAACGAGATCTCCTCCATTACTATAGTAGAACAGGTGCATTATGGGTAAAATCCAGACATAGCAAATTGATGAGAACTTACTGTGCATGTCAAAAAGATCGTTCAACTTACATGGTGGCTGCTATAGTTAAAGGGAAAAGGATACTTTTGTTACTAGATGGAACCATCTCCCTGACCTGAAGCATGGTTATTAGAAGTTAATGGTGGTCAAACTTCTTCTCGAAAGGTTATTACTGTCGAAATCTACTGCCAGATGGCGCTGACTGATAAAATAGTCTATTACCAATATTATTTTGGAGTTGAATTGAAGTATATTTTCTTGAAAATTGAAAAAAATATTTAATATTACATAATCAAAAATTTAAATTTATGGAATGTAAAACATAGAAGACTGTCTTCTTTCAAAAAATATTTTTAATGTCCACAAAGATCCTTTCTTTTTTTTTTGACACATTAAAGTTTAAACACTTCTTTTTAATAAACACGTTAATCAACATCAATCTCATGAAAGACAAAAAATGAAAAATTCAATTTTAAAAATTATTAAAAAAAATTGATAAGAATATATTTTAATGATAACTATAGTTGAAGTTATAATAGCTGGCCTAGTGGCCGAGAGCGTTGTGGCGCAGTCCTTGTCACTCTTCAACTTGTGGGTTTGAATCCCGTTGAAGGTATGGATGTTTGTTCTTGTCCCTTCACTACTAAAAAATCTTGGAAAGCCAAGCAAAGCCTCATTGAGCTGAGCCCCTACTAGGTTAAATTTCAAATAGATCTAATGGTTATTTCTAATCGAAAAGGTAAAGGCAGACAAATGGGGTTCTTTACCATTTTTTACCTTCCACCGGTGAAATAGACCATTTGGATGTCTTATGATGTCTCGTGCTGTTTTTGATACAATGATATACCAGATATGGCATTTGTGAAATGTAAGTTTTTCGGGGTTTTTTTTAAACAGTTTGAGAATGTGTTTATTGTTCTCGGTTCAGTGGATGAGATTTTATCGTCGAGCCATATCTCGTTCAATCATAATACTGACAAAATTTCAGCTTTATTACACATCAATTTTCCTGATCTTTCAGGCATTCGGATGATTAACTGATTCGTTAATGGGCTTTTTTTTTTTTTTTTTTTCATCTTTTACATTCTAGTTTGAAGAACTTTCACATTATTTAATATGAACAAAACTTAACGTTTGATTACTTGAAAAAATTCCAGACAGAATTTCGTATTTTTTTTACTTCAGGAAACAGAAGAAGAAACTCAAGCCTGTGTTTCATGGTTCAGAATCTCCCAATTCTTAGAACATTGAAAGATTTTTTTTATATTTGTAATTCCGAGGTTCCCAGAATATCGATTTGCTTCATTCGCTTGAAGGAGATCAAAGTTAACAATTTTTCAAATGTTTTAATAAACAGTATTTTCCATTGTGACTATACATCTTGTGAATTCATTATCCAATTTTTTTTTTTAGTAATGTTTATTTTAAATTTTGCTAATTAATTTTATTTCTTGTAGCTGTCCTAATGAGTTTCACATTGTTGTTAGAATTCACTGTAACAATCGTTTGCCGTTTTTAACAAAGTGTTTGGCTGTTACTGCCCATTTTCTAGGGAAAGGGTGATTGGATTCTTTCTGTCTGAATAAAATGACAGGCAATCATCCGGCCAAGGGCTTTTTCACCACAGCTGACAAGGAAGACAGATAGGACTGACATAGCTAATCCAATCTATGAATATCCAAGCCTGACATCAGCTATGTAGATTTAGTCAAACTTATGGATTGTCAGCATTAGAAGAGTTGATAGGGCAGTAGATATGGAATTAAGTCCTCATGATGATCTTCCCCAATGGCTTTAATGCAGAGAATTCAACCAATTAAGTTGATATAGATGACCATGGATATTTTTCTGCTAAATTAAGAATTTGTACAAGCTAGTCGACCAAGTTGAAAAGTAGCTGCAAGAATTGAGATCTCAAGACTTGTCATGACAAGAATAAGAAAGTAATATAAAGGAACTTTGAGATTAATTTAAATAAACTAATGAGTTAATGACTCAAATTTTGTTTTGAACTGACCTTAATTAATAGAGTTGCAGAACTAGAAATTGTGTAGACCAACTAGATGAAGGATTTGTAACACATAGTTAAACTAATAACCTTGGGGTTAAACTAATAAAGTAATTTAGTTTAAAAGTTAACTGATTAATGTGTACTATTAGAAGCACTGAATTAAAGATTACAAGTGAATACAATGCTGTGTAAACAATTGTAATTGGTGATCAAGGGTAGGATTTAGAAGGAACACTCTTTAAGTCATTAATTACTAGAGACGCAATTATGAAATACCTATACCAAAAAGGTATAAAGCCTCATGTCATATACAAAGGCTCAAAAATTCTCTTGAAGAAAGTGAAGATTAGGTTTCTAAAGATATTCAAATTAGATAAGTTGCCAGAGTAATCGAGTCTTGTTGAGAGTGTAAATTGCTATGTTAAAGTAATAATGGGTTACGTACCAAGTAACCAGTTGTGTGAGGATCATAACTGCATACTTATAAGGAGAATTAATTTAGGATTAATTAATTATTAATAGTTGGGACTGCAAATGCCTGTAATCAATTATCTGTTTAGTTATGCAGTGCTCTGAACAACAGTAGAGGTTCAGTTTTGTCTTACTGCACTAGTTTGCTCAGGCAGTTCAGCTAATTTAACGTATACGGAAGGTTGAGTGCGTTACACCTTAACTATTTACATATGCAAATTCTCCAGCCACGTGGTTGATAGGGCTACGCGGTCGTGGGAGTTATAAAGAGGACATCGCTTCATCATTCTCAGTCGTATAAACGCTAGCTGCGAGAATGCCGCCAAAAATAGATAGATTTTGGGAAGGATATATAAATGCACTTTCCAACACGAAGTGGTCCTATTCCATGATTATAAAACAATGCAAATCCAGGGGTCTCTATCATTTCGAAGGCAGGAATCTAACATACTAAATATAACAGCAAAACCGCAATATGAGCAACGTTAGACGAACCTGGACCCTCAAGACAACGACCCACTCCAAGCAGAACACCAGAGGTTGTAGTCCAAGTCAAGCGTCTCATCTCTGCAGGAAATCCCAAAACTCAAAGGGCTGTCGTAAACAAGGTAGAGGTATCACAGTCAACGATACACAACATAATCCACAAAAATCTCCGACTGGTTAAGCATCACAAGTCTCTGGTTCATAAGCTCCTTCCGAGGCATGTTGCAGAACGACTTACCACTGTCAAAAAATGTATGAGCTGTATCTATCGGGCGATAAATGGCAGTTCGTTGTGACCTTGGTCGAGGCAACAAACCCAGAGCATTTACTACAGGCCTAAGGACGAAAAGAAAAATACCAAAGATGGCGCAGAGAAAGGATTCATGATCGTAGCTGGATACTGCTACAACGTCAAATTGCGTATACAGAAGGTCGGTAAAGATGTGAAAGTGAACTCTCTCTACTACCAGAGGAACGTTTTGGACCCACTGTTTCGCCATGAGATTCCTGTAAGGACAGGACCGAATCATGGTATGGGTACATCGGAATAAAGCTGTGAGTCATACGTCCAAGTCAATGGTCACCCATTTGCGAACACTGGAACAGGAGACGGGCATACATTCAATTCCGTTTGAAGACATACTCGTGAAATCTCCAGACGCACCCCCCATGAATTATTGCGGCTTTGGACTGCTAAAACGCACCCTTCGAAGGTAGACGATCCCGTACATTGGATGGTCTGTGGAAAGCCTGTGAAGAGGAGTGGGCACCGATCGACTTAAATTCTTTGCGGCGAAGTCTTATTGAATGGAAACTGCGATGCAGAGCCATAGTTCGACACTGTGGGCACCAGATAGAACATCACCGAACATGGTGGCGGGGTTTCTCATAGACTTGTGACGCTTGCAAATTGTTTAGTTGTAACGTACTCAACCCTTTGTACACGAGTTTGACACATTGTAAATACTAAATATTTTAATATTTAAACAACATTGAGGATTGGGTAATTGTACTTTTTTGGGTGCAACCTAAAGTTTGTTTTTGTAATCAACAATTTGTTAAGTTTAATAAACCTTGCTCGATTTTGTATTTTATTCATTTTGCCTTCATTCAAAATGGCCAAATTCAGAACCTTGTGACACCCATTTATCCATTTATTAATAGATGTTTGGGGCATCACACCATCGTGGGAGTGTAAAGTTCTTTTTGCCTAAGAACAAAGGGCTTGGGAGGAAATGATCACTCTCGATTACAATCCACAAAGCATTGTTAGAACCTCCCCATTATTATTTAAAAGTAATTTTCAATTCTAAATTTTTATGCGCATCTCAAAACAAATTTAGGTTAAATTGTGAAAAAAAAATGTCTCAATCTTTAAATTTCTATACATGCTCCCCCCCTCCGCAAGAGTAAATTTATATACGCGGTGCTCGAAAAATTGATCTTTCTGAATCGGTTCGAAGCAAACCACGGAATCTCTGTATTCGTGATGTTTCACCTCTTACCATTTACACCGCCAACCAACGATATGATGAAAGTTTATCCAGTGGCAAGACCCTTGCAACTTAACCCATAATCATCCCAGCCTCCTGTTCTGTCATTTCTGTAGTGAATACCGTAGGAACCCAGATACCTCCTGGTGACATCTCAATTTCATCCTCATCACCAAAACTGAGATGTATCCATCATTTAAAATTTTCTCTTGTGCTCGGAGAGGGTTTGGAAAACCTACCTTATCTGTTCGTTCACAACTCGATCACCAGCCCTAAGACCACCCACCCAAACAACTCCAGTCCAGTTATCCTTACCCTCTAATGATCCAATCCTAATGCCAACACCACAACTACTAGTCTCAGAATCCTCGAGTAGCGTCCTTCAATCCACAACCCATCCTCCGAAGTTTTCTAAAAGCTGACGGAAAACTTCATTTAATCTCAACAATTGCCAACGTTTTGTCGTGGCATAGCGCAATTCATTATGTGAAGTGTTGGTGCAGAGAGTTCATAAACGATTTAATGGCACCATTCTAAATTTTGAGTTTTAGCCAATAGAGAGTTTGCGCCACGCCATTTTCTGTTACGTTAGGCTGTCCGATATTGATAGAAGCTTAACGGAGAAAAACAGATTGTTTTCTCCTTAATCTGTGGTATAAGTCTGCTCCTTAAACTGTAACGAGCAGCCTAACGTAACGGAAAATGGCGTGACGCAAACTCTCTATTTTCGATAAGGAAAATGTATTTACTTATACGAGGTCCATTCAAGCTATAACACCTCCGATTTTTTTTCTCACAAACTAATCACAAGACAACTTGTGCCACTTCTTGTAATCTCCCTGCAGGTGTACACACTTATTACAACAGCGACACCACGATTCCATGGCCGCTGCGAACGCTTCTTTAGGAATCTGCTTTGACCACTAGAAAATCTCTGATGCAATAGCGGCGCGGCTAGTGAATGTACAACCATGGAGAGTGTCTTTCATCGTTGGAAACGGCCTAAAGTTGCTAGGAGCCCGGTCGAGTGAGTAGGGAGCATGAGAAATCACTTAAAAGTTGTCACGAAGAAACTACAGCATCGCGTTCACCGGATGCGCAGGTGCATTGTCTTGGTGAAAGACCACACGTGCAGCCTTTTCCGGTCAACTTTGAAGGCGATCCTCCAAAACAATTTTCTCCACTCGCTCGATCATATTGTCAAACCGGCACGACGCTTCGAAATGAATTGAGCACATTATGCTGTTCGTATTTGCATACCAGTTCTTCGCTGGCAAAAGGTATCCACTGCTTCTTAATTGATTCTGATTGAAGATGTCTATGAAACGTGAAGTTTCCATCGGAATTCTTATTTACATATCCAAACAGAAAAATTTAAAGGCATTCTGATAGAAAAAAAAAAGGCAAGCAAACTTGCGTTACGTAGAATCAAAAGCGGTTCTCGCAGCAGGAAATGACTTCTTGTTCCACTGTTTCTGAGGGGACCAGAGACAAACGAAAGAAAGAGACTGGCAGTGAACTCCCCTCTAGTGGTGCCTTCGCGCCGCCATGTTGGGATTGGCAAGAAACAGCTGATCGCCCGAGGCAATGCATGTGAATCAATCGATTTGGTTTGGTTTGTTTGGTATTAACGTCCTTTTCAACTTCTATGGTCATTTCAGGACAGGGTTATAGGCGCGGCAAATTTTGCCTCACAAGGGTTCTTTAACGTGCAGCCGGCAAACGACTACACGGGACCAACATCTTTACTTCCCTTCCGAAGAAAGTGCGTGATCTCAGAATTTTCTCCCTGAAAAAATCCTCGTCGTCCTCGGCCGGAGTCGAACCCGCGTCCTCGGGCATCAGAGGCGATCACGCAACCACTGAGCTACCAAAGCCGATGTGAAACAATCTCAAACAATTCCTTATTTTTGTCTTTTAAAATTCGTTAGGCATTGGGGTCTTAAAAATTCGTTAGGCATTAATCAATTCCAAGCTATTTGGAGTTATTAAAAGTATACGTTATCGTTAGTTAATGCAATAAAGTTTTTTTTTTAAATCGGAAAACGGGTTATGCTTACTAATACTCCCAGAAATCATCTACAAAAACAGCTGAAATTACATTGAGAATATATGCCACCTTAGGTTTTTGCCAATCGTAACATGGCGAATGCTGCACCAGTAGCGCTCAGCGAAATGAATAGGGCACTGCCAGTCTCTTAATTTCATTTGTCTCTGGAGGGGACGAGAGAGCCAATTTTCAATCTTCCTAGGCATTTCTTTTTTAATAAAATATTAGGATAAATCGAAAAACTTTGAATGCTATATGTTTTTGTATTTTTTTGTTTGTTTGGGTTTTTTTTTTTTAGCCTGGATGCAACAAAAATAACGTCGAATTTTTTTGTGGAGTTTACCTTTAAGAAACAGTAAATAAAGAGTACAAAGAAAAAAGAAATCGTGTTTGAAAATTAATTTTTAAAACTACTGTTAACGTTTCATCATTTTCCTTGTAAGCGATTGCGACCAACGTCTCCTAAAGATCAGGCTAGGGCAAAGTAGATAAAGGATGGGCAGTGAAATCGACCAGAAGTCCGCCATTTTTGATCCCACTGTGAATCAGGAAACGTGTACAATTTATATCCATTTCGACTGTGATTACTGCAATTTGATGTACAACAACCAGTCAAATATGTGTTTAGTTAAAAATATGAGGAAAAACAAATAAAATCATTGTGTATTTAGTTGTAACGTATTCCCACTGTTTGATCCCATTTTGAATCAGGAATACGTTACAACTCATTACACATAATAATTTTATTTGTTTTTCCTCATATTTTCAACTGAACACATATTTGACTGGTTGTTGTGCACCAAATTGCAGTAATCACAGTCGAAATGGATATCAATTTTACACTTTTCCTGATTCACAGTGGGATCAAAAATGGTGGACTTCCGGTCCGATGTCACTGCTCATCCTTTTATCTACATTGTCCTAGATCAGGCCTGAGCGCGAAAACGTCATACATTGTTACATCATCATCCGAAGATACGTTTAATCGCATTTCTACCAATAATAAGCCCTGAAATGCGATTAAACGTATCTTCGGATGATGATGTAACAATGTCTGACAATTTCGCGCTCAGGCCTTATCTTTAGGAGGCGTTGGTGCGACTCGCTGGTCGCAAACGCACGCAGTGACATCTTGTGGATGCGCCAGAAAACTATACAAGTAATCTTGCTTGCCTGCTTTTCAAACCCGCTTATCCGTTAGGGTCGCGGGGGCAGCAGCCCTATGGAGGATCTCCAGCGATCGTGATCTTCCACCATCAGCCATATGTCCTCCCTGGTTATACCCAAGCGACTCGAACCCAGATTCTCCATGTAGTCTAGCCATCTGGTTCTAGGCCGACCCCTTGGTCTCTTACCCACCGGCTTGGAAAGTAACCACTGCCTAGGAAGACCAGTTTGCGGCATCCATCATGTGGCCATATCAGCGCAACTGAGATCTCTCAATGCGGAGAAGTAGCGGGTCAACAACTCCCTTATTGTGCTTGCTGTACACTCTTATCTAGTAGGGTAATACCTGCTGCGCCTCTCAGACATCTCATTTTGGCCGCTTGTACCCGCGATCGCACTCTTTTGGTCATTACCCAAGACTCGTGACCATATGTGAGAATTGGGAAAGATAGATTTGAAAACGCAAGTAATCACAATTCTATTCATTGTGGTCATATCCTAAACTCTTTGATGACTTTTAACGCAAATTTCTGTAATCAGAAAAAGGAAGAATCAGGCCAATCAGAGCGACCTCGGATGACGCACATCGAGATCTTCCAATGCCTGCTGGTGAATATGCTGTAGAATGTTAAGAGTCTTACCAACGCTTTGGTGGCAGAAATTCTGAGTCATTTGCTGAAAATAAATGGCACGAGACATCGGAGGCCTAGGTGTGAACTTTCCTAGAGTACTAGAAAACGATTTCCTTCCATCGTGTACTTTTGTAGTTTACTCAACCATGACCTCCTTCATTATTACAGACCTGTTTTACTGACTAGCATCCATTGTTGCTTTTGTCGTCTCTCAATTTTGCCACAGCACTGTTTGTCTCATTATTTCCAACAAACGAAAGAATACTGATTGTTAAAATCCAAGATGGAAAGAATGAAGGTTACATTGTTGCTTGGACTAAGATGGCCTGGTGCGTTTCAGTGACGTTAAAAACAAACGGAATTAGTATTCATTTCTGTAACCGAATTTAGATCATCTTATTCGCGATTTAACTCCATTTTTAAAATAAAAGATTCTATGCAAATGTTTAATAGTTTTTTTATTCTATTTGCACTACATTGTTAATCTCATAAGGGTAGTACAGGAAGATGTACGACGCACATTTTTAAGCATACCTTGAAGCGATAGGGGAGAAGCAAAATCGTTAACGGCAGTCGCCAAAGAATTGCAGTTAGAGCAGTGTTATTAAGCACAAAACATTAATTTTGCTGTTCAATTGTTCGTCTCGAAATAATTTATAAGTTGAGATAAGCATTTATGAATACTATTTTTATTTAAAATTAAAAAGCTCCGCGATACATACCCCCTCACCAACCTACGTATCACTTAACAGCCTTGCCCTCGTTTCACATGACGCCAGCCCCGGAAATTTTACGAAGATTACCGAATTAATTAATAAAATGAAATAATAAATTAAGGAAATGGTTATTTAATACTATGCATATTTTTTTACTGCAAGTCAATTAGCTAATTTTAATAATCTGTTTTTAAAACCTTGAGTTTTAGAACTTGGGAATCAATTTAATCGTCGTTTGCTTCTACTTTCATGTGAAGTGGACGAAAGAAGTTCCGTTAAGCGCATTAATACACACACACGGTTTTAACAATGGAATCTTTGTATGTTTATGCATCTCAAATTTTTTCGTTTTCACGGCTTATTTTGAAAGAAACAAAATGTCGCGATTTTTTATTTTGCAATAATTAATAGTAGCCGTAGATGATTAACATATTTCAATTTGGTGTGAATCTGTGAGGTACATGTTCGTGTATTTCTCTTGTCCGTTGGTAAATATATTATATTGTAACATTTATTTAGGAAAATCATAGAAGTATTTAATGAATAAAACCAAATTTCTTACATTGTAAGATTTAAAATAAAAAACGACTAACAAGAATTCCTTTTGTATAAAAACTGTTATAGATATAGGATAACTAATTATCTTTATTATTGTGTTTTCAAAGGAATAAAACAAAAAGAGACTTAGTAAAAGGATTTAAGATAAATCTATTTATCTTAACGCACCCATATGTAATCGGCTATTAATCAATGCAAAATCACACGCTTGTCACAATTGCATAAGATTCAGATATTGTTAACCCTCCTCAAAGTTCCCATTCCATTAATGATAATCTTTTATAGACTATTGTCAGTTAAAGAAACCTATCTGAATCTCTTTACTTTAATTCTTATAACAGAAATCTATTCTATTTCTTAGCAGCCTGCCAACATGTCCGTATTTACATGTTGATTTTGATTTACAATAATTGCTGCGTCGGATTAAAATAATAAGCAATGTGACTGTATATTTAAAGTGGATATATTTAATGATTCATTTTCAAATACAGTTGGCAGTACGGCAATCGGACCAATCAACTGGCTGGAAAACGAGTCCAGCGCCTCCAGCTTTGAGTAAATTCTTGATAGACTCAAAGTCTTCGGAAGAGAGTTCTCGTTTTCGGCTACTTATTCCTCCGCTCTCTGTTTTAAGACAAAAAAAATGTTTATTTTTTAAAAATAATAATTAAATCAGTGAAAATACTCGTTTGAATAACTACCGTAATGAGTATCACTCTTGCTGTCGTACAAACACCCCCACATGGCCATGTACGTGGAAGGGTCGCCAGCTACATTAATGATGTCCACCCTTTTGTACCAAGGACCGGCATCTATCAGAATATTATAATAAAGATGATCAACAAAGAAATTAAAGATATCGAATATCTAAAAAACAACATCGATCGTACCTTTAGAATGACGAAACACGCCAGGCTTGTCGGTGGTATACAAAGAACTATTGGACCAAACAGGGGCACTTATAAGGATTAGAAAAAAACGTAAGTTTATTATTGTTGTTATTACTATTATTATTTAACAATAACAAAGATACAGCTTTTGTTTTTATTCATACCGATTTAAGACATAATATTTGTCGATGTCTAATCTGTCATCATTTTGGACGTAGTTGTATCGCCTTTCAATACACTTCATGCTCGAATTGAAATGGACTTCATCGGAAGCATATACATGATACCAAACGCCCTCCATCATCTAATTATTAAAACGTCAAGATTAATTACAAGAAAATACAGGACCTTTTATGAAATAAAGCTAGAAATCAATCAGTTTCATTCACTTATTGATATACTAATCTACTTTAATATACTGTGAGTACATTGTTAGTGTGAATAATAATATTCTGGATAGAATAATGAAGCTCAAAAAGTATCTGATAGGTGTTCTGTTAACCTAGCAACAGCAACCACATGAAGCTTTTATGTGACACACCTTAAAAATAATACCTGCGGCTTGTTAAGCTTTTAATTCCCCCTGCATAGGTTCAGGAGTGATTGCAAGTAGAAGCAAACCCAAACAGCATCCTGCATTTCCTTTGCCCGAGCGAAATCTACGACCTGGCAGATGCTGTTGCTCTTCTTAAGTACTGTAATTTTCAATATGTAATGTGCGCATTATACAAGATAAAAACGTTAAAAAATCGTCACTGCGCATTATAAAAAAGTGCGCATAATATTCCGAATTTTTTTTATTCTTGCTTGCTTGCTTGCTTGCTTACTTTTCAAACCCGCTTATTGGTTAGGGTCGCGGGGGCCAGCAAGCCTATGAAGAATCTCCAGTGACTGCGATCTTCTGCCATCACGCACATGCCCTCCATGGTAATATCCAAGAGACTCGAACCCAAATTCTCCTTGCAGTCTAGCCACCTGGTTCTAGCCAACCCCTTAGTCTCTTGGAAAATAACTGCCTAGGAAGACCAGTTTGCGGCATCTGTGTCACATAGCCATACCAGCGCAACTGAGATCTCTCAATGCTGAGAAGTAGCAGCTCAGCACTTAAAGACTCACTTATTTTGCTGCTATGCACTCTATCTAGTACGGTAACCCTTGCCACACCTCTCAGAAATCTCATTTCGGCCGCCTATACCTGCGATCGCACTCTTTCGGTCATTACCCAAAACTCATGACCATAGATGAGAATGGGGACAAAAATAGATTTGAAAACAGAGAGCTTGGCTTTGTTTCTTAGCTCACGTTTCATTGCCATGTATCGCCACAGTTCATGTCTGACGCAGCTTGCTGCACCGATCCGAGCATCCAATTTTTTATCCTGCCACCCATCACTCGTGAATGCAATCCCGAGATACTTGAATCTCTCCACCTGTCTCAATGGGGCTTCCATAACATGGAGAGCGCACTGAGCAGGCTGTCTTGAAAGGACCAGGACCTCAGTCTTAGGCAAACTGATCTTTATCCCAGTCTCTTCACACTTGGCTGCAAACCGGAGTGCATGCTGAAGGTTGGTGCGAGAAGACCCAAGAAGGACAAGGTCATCAGCAAAAAGCAACCTATCCACCAAGCAGTCACCCACACAAAAATGCTCACTGCCTCGGCTGCCCTTGTCTATCCAGTCCATAAAGATGATGAACAAGAGAGGTGGCAGTACGCACCCTTGGTGGAGTCCAACACCCAGGGTGAATGGTCATGACTTAATGCCATTTATCCCGATACATCTGAGAACTTTCATATAGAGACATGATAGCAACCAGTAATTGCCCATCCACTACATACTATTGCAACACTTGCCAGAGCTTCTCCTGAGGAACTCTGTCATTTGCTTTTTCGCGGTCTACAAAGCAAGCGTAGACATCTTTTGCATACTCCCAGGATTTCTCAAAGAGTTGCCTTAGAGCAATATTGAATACATATTATTGTAAGTCATCATACCAAGTGCAATACATAAGGGTCGTACAAATGAAAACGAAAATTGTTTATTTTATCCAAAGTGTATACAAGTGCAAGATCCGTATATTTAGTGATTTTGTCAGTGTATGTCTTTTGTAAATTGTGTGTGTTGGGGATGGAGATATCAATTATGTAAGTCACTTTGTTTTGCTTATCTACTAGTCAGGGTTCGCACTAAGAAAAAATATATACGAGTTAATTTGACTCCCAAGTCTGAAAACTGCGAGTCAAATTTCAGAAGATGCGAGTCAAAATTTAGATTCTTTTTAACTTCCATATTTTTACATGCTTCCACAATCTCTATAGTTACTGTTATAGTTAATTAGATATTTAAACAAGACTGCATGTGACAAAATGAAGTGAGGTTAAAATGTGGTGAGAAAGATATGAGCCGATGCTATTCAAAATTTAACAAGTCAATTTTGACTCGCTGGTCAAAAAATCACGAGTCAATTTTTAGCAAAAATGCCCATTTGACGCGTAAATTGCGAGTAAGCGCGAACCCTGTACTAGTGTAATGGCTGGTCTGTTATGAGAGATAGTTTTGTCAGTGATTATAGCTCTGTCAAAATAGAGTTTGTGTGTCGTGTTCTCTAAGACAGTGTCGGGGATATATTTATTGTATGGAGTGTGAATATCTCTTAGCTAGATGTTGATGTATGATGTTGGCTACCTGGTTATGTCTGTGTAAATAATCTGTCTGCGTGAGTATTTTGCAACCGGATATGACGTGTTGGGTGGTTTCCTCTGCGATATGGCATTTCCTGCAAGACCCGTCAGTCGAATCTTTGATAATATGTTTTCTGTAGCTTTTAGTGTTAATAATCTGGTCTTGTATGGCAATCACGGTTCCTTCAGTTTCCCCAAAGAGACTCCCTTCACTCAACCAAAAGTTCGACGCTTTTTTGTCGACGTGTGGCTGGTTGAGGTCAGAAGGACGTCTACCGTGGAGTTGCTTTCCGAGCCATAATTGAAGTTTAGTGCATGTTGTAGGAATGTTATGGGTGTTCTGCACGCTGTTCAGATTCAAAGGTATGTATTTTGTATCAGCCATGCAGACTGCTTTGTGTAATGGTGATGTGTGTTGTTTAGAGTAAAAGAATTCTCTGAGTGACTGAGTCTGTTTCTGGTGTAGATCTGTTATGTCAATAAGACCTCTGCCTCCCTCTGAACGAGGCAGGGTGAGTCTTTCAATAGCTGCGTGTGGATGGTGCTTTCTGTTCTTTGTAAGCAGTTTACGTTGTTTCCTTTCAAGTCCCTCAAGATCTGTGTGTGTCCACTGTATGACTCCAAAGGAGTAGGAGAGTATTAGCGTGGCATAAGTATTGATGGCCTTGATTAAATTTCTGGAATTTAAATGCCTATGAAGATATTGTTTAGTGAGTGTATTCTTTATGTGTTTCTGCTCCAGAAGCTTGGCTTGCTTAAATCCTAGATATTTGTAAAATTCGTCATTTTCCATAGCAGCAATGTGATCTGGTTCATCTAATGTGAAGCCCCCTTCCTTGAGTACTCCATTTTCAATGTGAATGGTTTTACATTTGTCCAACGCAAATTGCATGTGTATGTCTTTTGAAAAGTTTGTGTGATGTCAAATAATTGGTGCAATTGTGTTTGTGTGGAGGCGTAGATTTTCATGTCGTCCATGTAGAGTAAGTGTGAAAGCGTGTAGTGACGGCTTTTATTGTGTTTAATTGTGTAGCCGCAAGTTGTGCAGTTCAGTCTGTTGGAAAGTGCATTTAGTGCAAGACAAAACCAGAATGGACTCAGTGAGTCAACCTGGAAGATGCCCCGGTTAATGTGTATTTTGCCAGTCGTGATGGTTTCACTGTTGAGTGTGAGGTGTAGTGTAGTTCTCCAATGCAGCATTGTACTTGCTAAAATGTGAAAGTAGATCTCCAATGCATTATTATTATTATTATTATTATTATTATTATTATTATTATTATTAT
>JAHWFO010037112.1:214129-298164 GCA_023313115.1 Rhysida immarginata
ATTATTATTATTATTATTATTATTATTATTATTATTATTATTATTATTATTATTATTACAAAACCTTTATTACAATATAAAAATAGAACAGTACATACAAATTCATATCTCCCCGAGGCACAGCCTGTACGGGAGGATACAGATGAACAACATTTTTCATACAACTTTTATCTATTTGCTTTTAAAGTTGTAAAATCCATTTTAAAATCATCCATTTCCTTCAAAATTGAATAAATTGAAGGTCAGGTATTCTTTGCAGAATTACCGGATTAGTACCAACTTTTGCTTTTCATCTTTTCAAAAGCGGAGAGACGAACAGTCAACCGACCATAGACCTCTTGTTATTCATTTTTCTCAATGACCGTCATTTAAGCCTACCAAAGATGACGACTTCGTGGGGCTGGCATAAATATAGAATTAGCTTTACAAAAAGTTAAACCAGCAGATCAACACCATATACGTAAGGTGAATACTATCAGTAACCTGCTACATTCAAAAATGACTGTTTTACAAGAGATGTCGGCAAGACTAAGGTACGTGACTGGGAGTGAATAGGTTACCTAATATCTTTTGTGGATAGCGTTAAGTGTAGCCTTTAGAACAACGGCTAAGGGGTCATTCACAAAATACGTTCGCTTGATGGGGGAAGGAGGGATTTCGAAACTGACAAAAGTGAACAATGAAATAGGGGAGGAGGGGGTTAAGGATGTATGAACGTGTGCCTATACACTGAGTGGCCAGTTTATTAAGACCGGTTCACCTGATCACCTTGTTGTTGCTAGGCGACATTGGTATAAACAAAAAAGCTGAGTCTTTACAACATGAGTAGAATTGATTGTTTGTGAAGTTACTATTAAAACAATGCGATGTTCAGGCATGAACGTGGGATGATTGTAGGAGCTCTGAGCCAAAGAGCGAATACCATCAAAACCGCCATATACGTGAAATAGTTCAAGAGCAGTTTGTTGTTAAATTGTTTAAAGACAAGAGTATCAGCCAAAAACCTGGATCTCAGCGTGCAATTTGTAGTCGACTAGTGAATGCTCGAGGGGCACAGAGACTGGCCGGAATTATAAAGGACAACAGAAAGACAATTACTATCCGATCTCCTTCGTATGTAGTCTGATGAATCACGTATTCATGTACACCATGCAGATAGCTGAGTGAGAATTTGGCGGAAGCAGCATGAACGCATGAACCCCAAATGCATTACTACAATCCTTCAAGCTGGTGGAGGAAGCATTATAGTTTGGGGTACGTTTTCCCCAAGATAGCAAGAACTGGCCCTTTTAATCGTGTTGACAGACGTCTGAATCGCACTATGTATCTAAATACCGTTGTTAACCAAGTTTAGAGAAGGCTACTCTCAACAAGATAATGCGCCCTGCCACAGTGCTCATATTGTACAGGTTGGTTTCAGGAACATGGAGAGTTTGTTTTGCTTAGGTGCCCCACGCCCTACAATCTACAGATCATTGATCATTTGTAGGATGAATTTTAAAACCCACCAGACAGCTGGGTACAACCATCCAGTCTCTCACTACTGGAAAGTGTTATTCATCAAGCTTGGTCTCAGATTTTACAACCAAATTAGGGAGGAGGCTAAAATTGTATCATTTTTACGAACGTATATTGTGAATGACCTCTAATTGCAAGCGAGTGCTAAACTCGACGAAACTACTTAATAATGATAATAAATTTGGAGCTCGGGGGTCTATAAACTGTCTTATCCACATTGGATTCACAAAACATTAGTTTATTGAACGGTTAAAGAACAAATAAGATCATTAATAAACAGTGAGGTAGATCAGCCTTTGCTAATCACTTACACCGGTTATATCGTACTGAAGAAGCAATGACGATATTAAAGGTTGTATAATTTCAAAAAAAAAGGCAAAAATGAATTTCAAAATTTTTGATAACTTCTAACGCTACATATGTTTATTGTCACATTCAACTTGATCTATTTCCAAAAAAAAAAACTAAACATTTTCGAAACTAAAAAAGTTTGAGACCAAGATGGATTTTCCTTGAGAATCATTAAAACTTTGTGGGTCAGTATTTTGTTGGACGTCCTCTCACTTCAATAACATCAATGAGTCTCTTTGACATGGATTTCACAAGAGCTTCAAGTTTTTGTCGAGCTATTTGGTCCCACGGGGTCGTATACTTTTTTCAGATCGAAGACGCTGTTATACTGTTTTCCATGAGCATTAACCACTCGAACCAGATAATCCTACAAATTTTCAATCGGGTTAAAGTCGAGACTGCAGGCAGGCCAATTCATTTATGTGATACTGTGTGATTTTAACCATACCAAAGTTAATGCTGCTTTGTGTATTGGCGCACTGTCCTGCTAAAAAATGAATTCCGGATCGTTTAATTGATTTCAAAGAGGAAGGAGGAAGTTGCCCAAGATGTGCTGGTCGTCAGTGCATATGGTTCCCCCCATACATTTGTGGGTTAGGAAGATAATTGTAGACTACAGTTTTTGATTTACCAATAAGAGCGGCAATTCCACGTTCTGACTTTCCATATTTTCGATATGCATCAAATTTGACCCTTTTGGTGATCTGTTAGTCTTCTGCCTGAACCCATTGTAGACAAATGCACTATTGTGTGTGCCTTTAAATAATCTATGTAATATGACATTCATTATAGCAGTTGGTATTCAGTTGCATGGACTTTTCCATCCTGGTCCAAAACTTTTTTCCCGACTCTCCAATAGCAAAATGCATGGTACGATTCATTTTTGAATTATTAGGGTCAGTCCGTAATAGGTATGGCGGTAACCTTGATAAGGTTTACACCAATATGAATTTGTTAGTTTCTAGTACGGATGAGACATTAGTTGCTCTTGATGCTTATCATCCCCCTGTCTTCCTCCGTTTTCAAGATGTGTTTGTGAAACAAACCCGCGTGAAGATTGAGGATTATGATTTTCGCCGGGGAGACTATCGAACTTTGACGAGCACCGATTGGAGCAGCGTTTTGGTTTCCAACGATGTTTATAGTATCTGGGAGTGCATTATAGATATAACAAGGAACGCCGTTCACAATTCGTTTCCAGCTCACAGATCTCGTGTGAATGATAGATACCAACAGAGAGGGCGTGCGTATAATCAATCGTTCCCAAGATGGATATCGGATAATACCAAAGATCTTTGGAGCATTAAACAACGTTTGCACAAGGCTTTTAAGTCGTCTAAATTAATCGAAGACTATGTAGCGTATGTAGAGGCGAGACGTGTATTCAAAAAGCACTGGATTGCAGATAGGCAAAATTATTTTAAATTCTTGGAAGATTCGACTAACTCCAATCCTCGTGTTTTTTGGGAGATTTCTAGCAAGCTTTTTAATTCGAATAAAGTTAAGTCCTCTCAGCTAGATGATTCCGAGCTTTCCTTCGGCCTCATCTGGCAGCGACGTTCGCAAAAAATATGGACAATGATGTGGCCTGTGATGTTGATGAAGACAATCTGACAAAATGCTGGCAGCATGTTAACAACGGTTTTAGGTTTCAAGCAGTTTCCGCCCAGGAAATCCTTGATCGATCGAAAAAACTGTCGGCGTCCAAAACGTGTATTGTGCCCAATATCCCTGATTTTATCTTTAAGGGTTGTTTATCAGCGTTGATTTTGCCGGTGTCGCATCTGTTTAATATTTCACTGGTTTCCGGACGTTATCCTGCTGCCTGGAAGAGGGTGTATATTCACCCAATTCAGAAAAAGACTGAGCCGTCTGCTCAAAAGGCCTATAGGCCAATTACTATCATTGCTTTTCCTGCGAAGCTGCTTGAGTCACTTGTGGCTGATCAGCTTGCGAAGTTTGTGGAGCCTTATTTACCGGATGAGCAGCACGGCTTCCGCCTTAAGCGAAGTACGCAGTCGAACCTTGCAACTTTTATGCACTTTGTTACTCGACATCTAGATAATCGTAGACAAGTTGATGCTCTTTTTCTTGATTTTGCTAAAGCCTTTGATAAGGTCAACATCTCCTTGCTTCTTACAAACTTAACATATCTTGGCATGGATGAGAGAGAACTGGATTGGTTTAGCTCGATGTTAAGAGACCGATGTTTTACTATGTGGTCTTAAGTGGACCAGCGTTCTTATTATGCTATCAAGAGCGGGGTTCCTCAGGGTTCTCCGCTTGGACCGCTGTTGTTCAATATATTCGTAGCTGATTTACCGCTTGCGCTTGAAGACCCCCATACTCGAATTTTGATGTATGCTGATGACGTCAAGTTATATCATGCTATTGAAGGTTGGAGTGATTGTTGTGGACTACAATCTGCTTTGTTGCGTGTCTCAGAATGGGCTAGCAACAACGGATTGGTGCTCAATGCGCTAAAATCTTACGTGGTCTCTTTCAATCGCTCCACCGCTCCGTTTTTATTCACTTACAGAGTTCAGAGCGAGGTGCTTACAAGGATGAACTCCGTGAGCGATCTCGGTGTGATTCTCGAGGATAGTTGTTCCTTTGCTAAGCATATTAACTTTATTTATGCGAAGATTTCTCGTTGTATGGGGATGATTAAGAGGGCTATTCATTATTTTCGTGATGTTAAGACATTTCATTTACTTATTAAAGCTCTCATTATACCGCAGATTATATATGGAGCATGGATTTGGTTTGGTGGCAATGCTCAAATATTGTCTAAAATTCAACGTAAAGTTTTTAGGCTTTTGTCTTTTCTATCAAGATTTTTGAAAGGCTTTAAAGTTTCAGATAATGTATTAGTTGGATTTAATATCAACCGGATCATTAGCAATTGTTGTTTAACACACTATTCAGCGTTTTTCACCATAAGTTGATAGTGAATGCAATCCTACCTGATTTTAACTTTTCTACTTACAGGAAGACTCGACGGGGTTATATGTTTAAGTCCTCCATCAAATGGCAATCTCATATTTCGCATATTAATCCGGTTAATAAATTGATTCAGAATTTATTTATTTATTTATTTATTTATTTATTTAATCTATGGATAAGTACATTCATCCATCCTGGGCCAGTATGGCCAGGAGCCGACAAGGTAGGTCCCAGGATGGGGATAAAGAGATTGTGTACAACAATAGGTGATTACAATTTTATATGAGAGGACAGGTCTTGTGTGATGAGAAATTAGTTATTTATTGTGGAGAGTGGACAAATGATTCTTTATACGGGATTTAAAAGTTGTGAAATTCGTTAGGATGCGGAGGCTTAAGGGTATGGAGGACCAAAGTTTTCTGCCTGAAATGGAAACACATTTAAGTGTTGTGCTAGTTGTGCTTTATGAATGGCTTTTGGACAGAGTCGGCTTGGCGGGTGTTGTAGGGAGGGGCATTGTTTGTTAAAAACGGTGAATGCGGAAGGGAGGTTACAATATTATTGTTGAGCGTTTTAAAAATGAAAATTGCTAGGTTTATGGGGTATAGTTGATGTATTGGAGATATTCCTAAAATTTTGAAAAGGTGAGAAACTGGGGCTGGCTTATGAAGTTTGAGTAAAATGCGGACGAACCATTTTTGTAATCTAAATAGGCGTAGAATGTTAAGTTTAGTGGTTGCACCCCAAAATAGGATACCATAAGATAGTGAGGAGTGAATCATGGTGTTGTAAAGAAGGAGAATTTTTGGGGGAAGAAAATGAAGGCGGGAGAAAAGGCCTAAGTGTTGATTCAGTGTGCGGGCAAGAGCGTTAATATGGGTATCCCAGGAAAGATTATGAGTTAAATGTATGCCCAAATATTTGAAAGAATTAGACTGAGTAATCTGCTGAGAATTGTATAGTAGAAAGAATTTGCTGGAATCAAATTACGGTGACTATTTTAATAATGTAAATATTTCCGGTGCGGATGATCTTCATGTTAGTTTATTTGCTTGATATTACCATTAATTTTTTTTTTCTTCTGGAAATTTTTTCTTATCTCAGTTGTTGTACTTTAAGTGTTGGTGTCATCTATTTTTTTTTATTCTTGGTGTTATATGCTTTATTCTGTTAATTTTTAAGTGTATTTTCATTAACCCCGTTTTGGGCTATTGGGGGACAACACTGGGCTCGGACCTGCAGTTTGTCTGAAGGTCTTTTCCTAGTTGCTGTTACATTATTAAAAAATTTAAAAAAAATTATTATTATTATTATTTTGGATTTAGATGAAGTTGAATATGACGATAAACACGTGTATCACTATGATTTATCAAAACATTTTCAATTTAATTTGCTTAATTTCTGAACTGAGGTGTTCTCAAACTTTTTTCCACCACTGTAGTCGTTTACAGCAATATTGAACATTATGGATATCATGGACGTCATTTAAGTTGTTAAATATTTCGTGACTAATATAGCTCCTCTAACCAGTCATCCCGCTACGAATAATTCAGCCTAACCTGTCTAAATGACTTCTCTTTTTAAACTCCCTCGGAGAGCTTTACAACTCTAAAGAATTTAGTGGCTATAAATATTTAAATATCTGGTTAATATAATAAATAATTTTAAGAGATTATTAATAGCTTATTGCCTTACGCAATAAGCTGTTAACGGCTTTTATGATATGTTCTCTTTAAAAATTCCATTCGAGTAAAAGAAATGAGAAGCTCACTTTTTCTAAGTTATAGTTGTTGGAGACTTCAAACTGAGGACAAGGACCCGCAAACGACTGCATCGGGAGGGTCGGGTGCTGTCCTTGGGCGAAAGCAACGACGACGGCGAGGCAACAAAGAAGCAGATGTCGCATTGTGAAAGTCAAACGGAGGACGGGACCGAACAGGTGGACGAGGAGGACGAACTGAGATCTTTATAGAATGAGGGACCAATGAAGTAGATCGCCTACTCTCGACGCCAGGGAGGATTCCGAAAACGCCAAGGCCGCCGTTGAACACCTTGATTACGTAGAGAAAGTGAAACTATTTCGATGACGAAATACTTACGGCGAAATGACGGACAGGATTTTTTTTCCTTCTTCCTCTAAAAAATATTTAAAATTTTTAGATTTTAACAACCAAGAACCTATTAACTCGAATACGTCAAAAAAGAACACAACATAGTCTTTCTTCTTGAATAATAATAATAATAATAATAATAATAATAATAATATTTGCTCATTCAAATAAGTCCCATTTCAAGGAAATAAGCTACTACAATTCCTACGAAGGGAAATTCCAGTTGCTCGCTAAAGACAGAGCTGATTGGAGCTTCCATGACCTAAATAAACACCACCTTGGTTGTGTTGCCTAAATATTTTGCATCTCTTCTCCCTTCTTAATCAGGTTTTCTTTTATTTATTATTATTGGAAATCACACGTAGTTTCTTTCTCCAGGAAAGTACCAAATTTTATTTTTGATTACAAGATTGGTCATGATATCATTGGGAAAAAAGATGAAGTTAAAGATTTAGGCATTTTATTTAATTATAACTTATCTTTTACCTCGCATACTGATAACATCATAAGAGATGTCTCCCGTAGAATTGGCTTACCGCATTTTTCAGAAATCCATTAACTATCGTAAAGTTATTTCTTTCTATTGTAGTTCCTAAAGTTACATATGGTGTGTTAATTTGGTTTACTCAACTCATTACACTCAAAACTTTTTACTCCTACAAAAAAAATTTCTTGCATTTTTAATTTTTCTCTCAAAAAAATATAACAAGCATGATCTCAATATGGAATTTATAAATGTGTTTACTCTTTCCAATATCATTGGTAATATTTTTCTTAATGTCCTTAAGAGGATTGTTTCTGGGGTTGTTTGGATGCCCGAGCTTCTGTCATCTATCGGGCTGTCAGTTCCTAGAAAAAGTCGTCCTAAGTGTCTTACTTTAATAACTCCTAGTACGAGGTCAAATATTGGTGAGATTACTCCTTCGTATAAACTTGTTACTTTGTATAATAAAAACCTTTCTCATAAAGATGTGGACATTTTTAATGACCCAACTCTATTTTTAAGATTTTAAATATCTGATTTTGATTTATTTGTTCCGAAATGTAATCTTTTTCTTTTGATTCCTTCCCCCGCTTGGGTTTTACCACCTGTAGGGGCAGTTTGTATTTGCTTGTACATTCTGATCTGATTAGATTAAATTAAATTAAATTAAATATTTTACAATATTATTATTATTTTAAACTACTTCATTCCCATTAAAAAAAAAATTCCTGAGTGTTCAGATTATTATGACCACCCCATCAGTATTTCGTTGGGCCACCACTTCAATACTGCGGCGATTCTTCTTGGCATTGAATCCACGAGATGTTGAACGAGGATATGAGGAATCTGACATCATGCCTGATGAATAGCATTGTCCAGTTGTATGAGATTTGATGGTTGTGGACCCAGCTGCCTGATGGTTCTTTCAACTTCGTCCCAGAAATGCTCAATTGGATTGAGATCTGGTGATTATGGGGGGCCATCTAAGCAAGATAAAGTCTCCCTCATGTTCTTTAAACCACTCCTACACAATACGAGCATTGTAGCATGGCGCATTGTCTTATTGGAATAAGCCATCTCCATTGGGATATGCCATCAACATGAAGGGATGAACTTGATCAGCAACGATACTTAGGTATATTGTGCCATTCCACACGCATTAAAGGGCCCAACTCATGGCAGGAAAACATGCCCCGAACTTGCTTGAAGGGTTTTGCTCATGCATGTCGGGTCCAGACTTTCATGCTGTTTCCACCAAATTCTGGGTACGTTGTATTGCGTCACAGAAGAATAATCGCTACCCAATACAACGTACCCTCTCACTCTGCCATCTGCATGATTCAACTGCAAGCGTGATTCATCGGACCACATGACTTTTTTCCAATGCTCGACTATCCAATCCTTATGTTTACTGTTCGAATTAGAGACGTTTTATCTTATTAACTACAGACAGCAAAGGTGTTCAAACAGGCTTTCGGCTTGGCTTCCATATTCCATACGATGCAGTGTACGGCGAACAGTGCGTTCCGACATCATTCGAGAGGAACCCTGATTAAGATCTGCAGTAATTTGATGCACGTTACTCTTCTGTTGTCTCGTAGCAGTCTTGCCACTCTCCGTTCTGCCCGAACATTAACTAGTCGTTGACGGCCACAACTTGCACGTTCAGACCCAGTTTTTGGCTGACCGTCCAGTCTTTAAACGCTTTAACAACAGCTGCTCTTGAACGTTTAACGAATGCAGCTGTTTTGCTGATACTCGCTTCATGGCTCAGAGCGCCAACAACCATCCCACGTTCAAAGGCTGTTAAATCGCTTCGTTTACCAATATCTTCAGAAACAAATTACTTCTACTGTCGTGATAAACAGCCTGCTTCCTCATTTATAATGGTATGGCCTTCTAGCAACTTCAGCGCGAAATCGTTTGCCTACAAACGTCAGGTGGTCGTAATAATCTGGGACCAGTTTTTCCAAAATATGGGTCAAAAATCGAATTTCCAAAATAAGCTGTATCTGGGAAAAAGTGAGTCATAGCAAAGTGAAACTAAATCATAATAAATGTTCTATTTTTATGATTTCACGCTTCATTTTCTCGAAATCACTTACATACTCACACTATTCACCCATTCATACACACAACACTCTAAAACATGCTCATCCAAAATCTCATTTACTCCCCCATATATGCTACTGAATACATTTACCCATTCATGTTTTCACATTTAAATTGCTCAAACTTTTAAGTCCGCCTTAGTAATGATAGCTTGCGCATTCACATCTGGTTTTAAAACAAATTTACTTTAATAAATTATAAACCTAAAACTGTATCTTTTCATATGGTGAATTACAATTTACAGTTTTGTTTAAATTTCAGTCCGATAAAGATCTAACTCCCTCAAATGTGCAATTATGCTGAAAAAAAATTCTTCATTGTCATCTCCCCTACCAATTAATTGCCTTTCATACCCCGTTTACGACAAGGAAAATCTGGATTTCACCTAAAGAGGAAATGATCCTATGACGAGCTCTCGGAATTAATGAAATTCGAGAAGAAAGAATTCATTCAGTTCATTTAAAATCTGCTCCATACATAAACGTCGGTCGATTTGATTGCAAAATTCCAACTTCGTCATTCGTATTCGAACGCGCACGAATGAGTGAGCTATACCCTGGCCGACTTGATAGATAAGGCCTGCTCATTCGCTATGAAATCGTGAAATCAGGGGCAGCGTTGCTGGAGGCAAGGTCTTTCATAGAATGAGGGACCAAAGAGGAAGATCCTACTCTCGATACCAGGGAGGATTCTGAAAACGCCTAGGCCGCCGTTGAACACCTTGATTACGTAGAGAAAGTGAAATTATTTCGATGACGAAATACTTACGGCGAAATGGTCGACAGGATTTTTTTTTCCTTCTTCCTTTAAAAAATATTTAAAACTAGCAAAGGTACCCGGCGTTGCCCGGGATAATTACACTTGGATGTAAACAGAACAATCTCAAAAAATTAAATTAAATTTTGCAATATCTTAAAAATAAACACATGAAAATGCTTAGAATTAATACAGTAAAAATTCTTAATGAAAATTCGAAAAAAATCTTTTTAAAGGCTCACAATGGCTGGACCTCTCCAAGGATGCCACTGCTAGTCTAAATAATTTCTTACTCACGTAATCAAAACTGTGTTGAAGCAAAACTTGGCCATTCATCACTTTGTGCAGTCTAGCAGTCGCCGATTCTTCTATTTACTTGCTTCCCATTTGCTCAATACATCACGGAGCTAAAGGAGTGCTTCCTCTGTCGTCTTTCCACTCTTTCTCAATAGTCTGCTAACTCTCCATTATCTCCAGTTACTGATCATTTTTAAAGATTTTCAAGAAATTGTTAAGTACTAAGAACTCTCTTTTCTAAGAAAAACCTGAATAACAGGAATTCTAAGCATTGTTACAAATTGAAACTTATCCATATTGCATCATCATTTTATGTTCATTGTTATAATTCTTGGAAAGGATTGCTTTATCATTGCATCATCATTTTGAGCTCATTGTTATTGGTGAATTGCGTGTTGAAACCATTGTTGATACCTATTGTTGCACAAACTTTTATTTGCATTGTTGGTCATAAGATATATATTGTTGGTCCGTGCAGAGTGTTTGTGAATTGCGTGTTGATACCATTGTTGCAAAAACTTTGTCTTGCATTGTTGGTCATGCGATATTTCTCATTAATATGCCCTGCCATAACCATGAATATCGATTTTATATCAATAATTATTATTTTTTCGAAATCTGAAGTAGACAGTGACCTTCCTCATGCTTTGAAGGTCATGTATGCGAAATTTAATCAAGATCGGAATAAAACTGTAGATTTGTATAAAAAACGTACACACAGACCCACCCACAGACCCACAGACGCACAGACCCACAAACATCCTTCTTTATATATATAGATTTTTTAAATTTAACATCCGAGAACCTATTAACTCGAATAGGTCAAAAAGAACCCTACATAGTCTTTCTTCTTGAATACTACTACTACTACTACTACTAATAATAATAATAATAATAATAATAATAATAATAATAACCCTCGTGTGGTCCTACATCCGCTTCGTGCGAGGGGGGCAACATCTTATGGAGATGGCCCTGGTTAACAGGTCTGATCTCCTCTACCCTTATATTTAATCTTGAGGGTCCAGATGACCCAGTAGGGCCGATGAGCTGATTACATCGGCCAAGGGCCTGCTGATGCTGGAGATGGCTAACAGGACCACCCATTTATTGGTGATCACTATGATTAGTGCTAGTGCGTTATCTGATGCCGGCTCGGACGTCATCCGGGTTACCAAGGTCCGCGCTCGTGGGTTAGGCAGAGGCTCACGTTCGAAAAATATGCCATAATCTCCCAGGGCCACTGGTGGCGAAAGCAGCACCAACCCCTGTTCGGCTACTGCAATGCCACAACCTATCCCTAGTGTTTCAAGAGCTTCTTTGCCCTCGACCACTAAGGCAAGCAAGCCACGCCAACGTATGAAATGGACCAATGACATAAACCATTTTATCATGCGAGCCTACTACGCAGTCACTAAATTGGAAACTGACACTACAGCTTACAGACAACGGTTATATAACATTTTCAAAGAGACATATCCTCACATCGCAGTCACTGAACAACGCATTGCAGATCAGCGTCGCACAATTATTATGAACAATTTAATACCCTTACCCACGCTATTGAAAATAAAGCAAGAAGTTGCACAACAGCTACAAGAACACGAGCCATCTACACAAACCGACACTCAACACACAGATTCAAACACTAACATTGACATCACTAATGAACTTGTAGAACACACACTCAACAATGAACTTCACCATGATATTCATCCACAACACAACATGAATACCAAACTTATTGAAACATTAAATGACACCCTACAAAGATACCTTACAGTTTACATGGGAACAGATCCCACACAAAGACCAGGTATACCTAAAATAAACATAAACACCAAAACAGGAGAAATTTTATCTTACATGAACACATATATCTTACCACAATACATTGAAGAAAATCTATATTTAGAATACATACACCTACTTATTTACACTGTGGCTCTTACAGTTATATCCACACTGGGTAGGAAACCAATCCATAAACACACACAAAAATTATACACCCAAAAGAAACCTAAATAGCAAAAGGATTGAGTCTGAGATTGACAAAATCCGCAAGCAGTTAAGTAGACTTATACAGTACACTAAAGACAACACTTCATCAAAACAGAACAAACGCCTCAGACAGTTATTTAAGAAGATTAAAACACACACCAGACATGACAGCATAGTCAACACATTACAGAATATATGGACACATTAAAACAAAAGTTAGCTGCAAAAACATTACGCCTGAAGAGATACAAAACATGCACTCAGCGCAAAAGCAGAACAAGTTATTCGCAAACAACGAGAAGACATTCTATAAGCAGTTAAACAAAGATTATACACACACACACAAAACACTGGTCTGCCAACACAAACAGCATTCCAACATTATTGGTCGTCTCTTTGGTCTGTCTCAGTTGAACATAATAGGGAAGCTAGCTGGATCAGGGAAGAGGAGCAATTAGAATCCACACTACCAAACATGCCTTTTACTGACATAACAGCAGATGAACTATCACATGTCATTAAACGTACTCACAATTGGAAGGCTCCAGGTGTAGATAGGATTCAGAACTTCTGGTATAAGTGCTTCACCTGTTTGCATCTGATCCTTGCAAAACAGATCTACAACACTTTGCAAACACCACAGACATTGCCACATTTCCTCACACAAGGAATAACATACATGGTACCAAAGTCACATAACACTACAGATCCCACACAATATAGACCTATCACATGCCTGCCTACACTTTACAAAATAATAACTTCCTGTATCGCAAACAAAATTTATACACACATAGACACAAGCAACAGTCTCACTGAGCAACAACAGGGATGCCGTTGAAATCACATGGGTTGTAAGGAGCAACTCCTGATAGACAGTGTGGTCCTACGGCAAGCTCACAATAAACATCGACACCTCCATGTAGCCTACATTGATTACAAAAAGGCCTTTGATAGTGTCCCACACTCATGGCTTTTATATACACTACGATTATATAAAATAAACCTACACTTATCACAGTTTTAGAAAGTACAATGCTGCATTGGAGAACTACACTACACCTCACACTCAACAGTGAAACCATCACGACTGACAAAATACAGATAAACCGGGGCATCTTCCAGGGTGACTCACTGAGCCCACTCTGGCTTTGTCTTGCACTAAATGCACTTTCAAACAGACTGAACAGCACAACTTACGGCTACACAATTAAACACAATAAAAGCTGCCACTACACGCTTTCACACTTATACTACATGGACGACATGAAAATCTACGCTTTCACGCAAACACAATTGCACCAATTACTTGACATTACACAAACTTTTTCAAAAGACATACACATGCAATTTGGGTTGGACAAATGCAAAACCATTCACATTGAAAATGGAGTACTCAGGAAAGGGGGCTTCACATTAGATGAACCAGATCACATTGCTGCTATGGAAAGTGACGAATTTTACAAATATCTAGGATTTAAGCAAGCCAAGCTTCTGGAGCACAAACACATAAAGAATACGCTCACTAAACAGTATCTTCATAGGCATTTAAATTCCAGAAATTTAATCAAGGCCATCATTACTTATGCCACGCTAATACTCTCCTACTCCTTTGGAGTCATACAGTGGACACACACAGATCTTGAGGGACTTGAAAGGAAACAACGTAAACTGCTTACAAAGCACAGAAAGCACCATCCACACGCAGCTATTGAAAGACTCACCCTGCCTCGTTCAGAGGGAGGCAGAGGTCTTATTGACATAATAGATCTACACCAGAAACAGACTCAGTCACTCAGAGAATTCTTTTACTCTAAACAACACACATCACCATTACACAAAACAGTCTGCATGGCTGATACAAAATACACACCTTTGAATCTGAACAGCGTGCAGAACACCCATAACATTCCTAGAACATGCACTAAACTTCAATTATGGCTCGGAAAGCAACTCCACGGTAGACATCCTTCTGACCTCGACAAAAAAAAAAGCGAACACATCGAACTTTTGGTTAAGTGAAGGGAGTCTCTTTGGGGAAACTGAAGGAACCATGATTGCCATACAAGACCAGACATTGCACTAGTAGATAAGCAAAACAAAATGACATATATAATTGATATCTCCATCCCCTGACATATACTGACAAAAACATTAAATATACGGATCTTGCACACGAAGTAAAACGCTTTTGGGGAGTTAACAGAGTACACATTGTTCCTATCGTTCTTTCTGCCACTGGGTTTATTCCACACTCGCTACACAAAAGCCTGTCAACACTAAATTTAAACCCACACTTATACAAAACCTTACAGAAAGCCACAATTCTAAAAACCTGTCACATAGTAAGGAAATTCCTACCCCCAAACATCAGTACTCCCACGAGTGCATAACTTTCCCTCCCTTGCATTTGAGTCCCTTGGGCTTTGGCCCTCTTTTGGGTCCGCCTCTGGGATTGGCTTCCGGATTTGTTCCGAGTTAGTCTTCCCTAAACAATAATAATAATGATAATACAGAGACAGAGCTGATTGAAGCTTCCATAACCTAAATTCAGCCACCTTGGTAGTGTTGCCTAAATATGTTGCATCTTTTCTTCCTCCTTAATCAAACTTTTGTTTATTATTATTATTTTAAACTATTTTATTCCCATCAAAAAAATAAATTCTTTGGAAATAATTACTCCAATATTGTCATTATAGTTTTCAATGAACTTTTTAAAGTGCGGAAAATATGAATATGCAATGAGTGTTTAGATTATTATGACCACCCCATCAGTACTTTGTTGAGCCACCTTTTGTCTTCAATACTGCAGCGATTCTTATTGGCATTGACTCCACGAGATGTTGAAAGGTCGTGTGAAGAATTTGGCTCATGCCTGATGAATAGCATTGTCCAGTTGTGTGAATTGGATTGAGATCGGGTGTTTCCGAATAGCATTGGCCAGGACGAATTGGGGGCCACCTAAGCAAGGTAGAGTCACCCTCGTGTTCTTGAAACCACTCTTGCACAATATGAGCACCGTAGAATGGCGCATTGTCTTGTTGGAAAAAGCCATCTCCATTGGGATACGCCATCAACATGATAGGATGAACTTAGGTATTTTGTGCCATTCCACACGCATTAAAGAGCTCAAATCATGCCAGGAAAACATACCCAAACCTCCAGCTTGAAGGTTTATTCTCATGCATGTCCAGGCTTTCATGCTGTTTCCGTCAAATTCTCACTTTGCCATCTGCATGACTTTTTTCCAATGCTCGACTATCCAGTCCTTGTTCCTTTGCGAATTGGAGACGTTTTATCTTATTAACTGCAGACAGGTGTTCGAACAGGCCTTCGGCTTCCATATCCCATTCTATGCAGTGTACGGCGAACAGTGCGTTCAGAGATCATTTGAGAGGAACCCTGATTAAGATCTGCAGTAATTTGATGCACTGTTGCCCTTCTGTTGTCTCGTATCAGTCTTGCCACTCTACACTCGGTTGTTTAGCTGACCTTCCAGTCTTTAAACACTTTAACAACAGCTGCTTTTGAATATTTAACGAATGCAGCTGTTTTGCTGACACTCGCTCCATGGCTCCGAGCGCCAACAATCATCCCACATTCAAAAGCTGTTAAATCGCGTCTTTATCCATATCTTCCGAAACAAATCACTTCTACTGTCGTGGTAAACAACCTGCTTCCTGATTTATAATAGTCTGGCCCTCTAGCAAATTCAGCGCGAAATGATAGCTAACTTGCCTACAAACGTCAGGTGGTCAGAATAAGCTGACCACTCTGTGTATGGAATGAATGAGTTACTATGGGACCAATATTTCCAAAATACCGGCCAAAGATCGAATTTCCAAAATATGCTGTATCTCGAAAAGGTGAGTCATAGCAAAATGAAACCAAATCAGTATCTCAACATAGGGCAGCTGGTATCGATGTGACCAATATATGTGCATAGACTCAATAATAAGCATTAATTTGAAAAAGAATAATAAAATTGAATCAACCGCTACGGTATTCACTTTGGCGTGTAAGTTTAACGCAACAAATGAGAACCACATTGCAACGATTGTACAACTATTTGACAAATACTACTTGTATGTGGTTTCGCTATTTAAATATCCTATTTTTATGATTTCACGCTTTATTTTCTCGAAATCACTTACATACTCACACTATACACCATCTCTCTAAAAGATGTTCATCCAAAATCTCATTCACTCACCCATATATGCTACCGAATACATTTACCCATTCATGTTTTCACATTTAAATTCCTCAAAGTTTTAAGTTCGTTTTGGTAATGAAAGCTTGCGCATTCACATCTGGTTTTAAAACAGATTTACTTTAATAAATTATAAACCTAAAACAGAATCTTTTTATATGCTGAATTTCAATCCGAAAAAGATCTAACTTTCCTAATTGTGCAATTAAGCTGAAAAAAATTTCTTCATTGTCACCTCCCTTACCAATTAATTGCTATTCATACCCCGTTTTCATTTATGACTAGGAAAACTAGATTTCACCTAAAGAGGAAATGATCCTATGACGAGCTGTCAGAATTAATGAAATTCGAGAAGAAAGAACTTATTCAGTTCATTTAAAGCTGCTCCGTACATAAACTTCAGTCGATTTGATTGCAGAACTTCAACTCGTGGATGAAGAAAACATGGATGGAAAACTCCTTTGTTAAAAGCGTGAGTTTTTTTAAGTTGCGCCCTCGGACGAAATGCGATCGCATTACATTAATTAGCGAACAAACAATGGCGGCAACAATAGAAAAGCTGTGATTTCTGATTTGTTATAACGAGATAGGAAACAATGTTATAACATCCATATTTAAATAAATCTAAGGTACCTTAGGTTCCTTAACTCGCCTCTCACTGGATTGTTATCAACTAGGTGGAACTCGAGGAAACCTTATTTGATTCAGTGGTCCTCTTGAAAGTTCGGATTCCATTCTCCTGTAGATATACTTTACAAATTAAAGTGCGTTACACCAGTAAACCCTTATTGGTAGAAAGTTAAGTATTTCTTTACTCGGCTTAAGATCTATACAGACATAAACTCGATTATGTAGGTTGAATCTTTTTTATTTCAAAGTTCTCGTAATATCATGATACATACCAATTAAATCAGGACTCAATAATTATATAAATGCGAATAGTTACTGATCGATTGATCTAAGAAGAGGTGCAGACAGCTCGGCAATCGGACCGGTCGATCGGATGGAATTTGAGTTGGGCACCAGCGTTGTGGAGCAGAGTGCAGATCAACTCGAAGATGGCGTGCGATACAGACTGCGTACGACTGTTGATTTCTCCACTTTCTATGATATTAAGATTTTAAAAAGTGATTAAAAATGATTACTTAATCGTATCAAAGACGCCAAAAGACAGAACACTCAATATTTCTCTATTCTTATTTTTCTTTCTAAATAACATAAAGAAATTACAATTTAAGTTTTGTATTTATGTTTATTATTATTGTATCTTTTCTCACTCGTTCAGAATAATCGTATTTTCGGATTAGAGTGGTTCAGATTAACGGAATTTTACTATATACTCAAACTAGAATACGACTCAAACACGAAATTCTGCAGAATTGTCTGATTTTTAAAGAGGGCGGATTGTTGACCAATTTGGGATGAACTATCCAAGCGATAGATAGCAAGGGAATTCTGAATGCCCTTTCTGCATTCTGAATATAACGTACTTTTAAATGTAATGAATAAATTTTGTTATATGATCATTTATTGTGAATACTTCTCATTTCTTCATTCTTATGGAAATATAAAAAGTCTAAAGCCTTTAAAAATCAGACGACCATAATGCACTGCACATTTAAACAAACATGGCGGAAGCATTCTCTATTGCTGAATTTCTATCTTAGGCACATAAATTGCGTATAGTACTCGGATGTGTATTATACATGGGGAATGTTTACAAACGAAGCAAAAATTTAAATGCCTATTATGCACGGGCGAGTATTATATACCGAAAATTACGGTCGTCAAAAATAATCGCCAAGCATCAATTCACTCGTGACTTGGTAGATCTGTGTCTTCAGACAGAAATCTCTGCTGTTAGAAGATCTATTTAGAACAACCTTCTTTTAAAAGCTTCAGGAGTGGCAGAAAATCTTCGAATTTGTCCACGAACTGCAACTATAGAGGATTGAGGTAGATAAGAGTAGTCAATTTTTCTCACTTGTATCTTCAAGAAATATCACTCCTCCACTATCGATTCTATACTATGTGCGAGTGACGAGCAAAGGTTCTATTGCCTTTTAAATGAGGTAGCAAAATTTTGCGCCACATTTCTTCACAAATTTTCCAAAGTCTTCAATTATTTGTGCCAATCAACATCTGAGCCCTTTGTATACAAGGGTGCGGGGTATATTCGCGAAAATACGGTAACGAACAATTTGAAACTTCAGTCACTTCTCAATATAATCTTCCTGTAAACATACACATTTTTCAGAAAAATTCATACGTGGATGCCTCATATATTTGACGGGAATGAACGAAAATAGGATTATTCTTAATGCCAATCCTAAGTGTCTTTCTCTCATATAGCGCACCTTTAGTATGGCTCTGTTTTATTCATGTAGATTTAAACTTTGGAACTTTCAGTACCATACAAACAAGGGATATCTCCAACATACAATGGGTCAAAATCGTCGTATTGAATTATTCTGCATTTTTTTCAGCTATTCCTGGGAACAATATCCAAGCACGGTCATTAAGCATTTTGAAAATTTTCTTTGCATTCACGCACAAAGTCTGCGCGGTCTTCATCGTCTCCATGTCGATAGAAAATTGCACGTGAAGATTTGCATCATGCAAGTACAGGAGAGTTTCATAAGTTGGGACAAACCGATTTAAAAAGATCGGCACAATTTTTGGTGCCAGTTTTTGGTATTTATTAGTTTAGCACTTCGTTGAAGGAGGCAGCCGTTACGTTATTGACAAAGCCGAAGCTGCAGCCGAATTCCCACCAAAATTCTGTTAAGTTTTATTCACTTCTACATCTATTTAGGCACTTATCTGAACGCAGGATCAACTTGTTTAACCTGGCTTGGTAGAAATCACGATCCTGCCCATTGAGCCAGTTCTCGGCAGCTGTTTTCACATCACTGTCTGAAGAGAACCTTGTGATCCCATCGATCATTTTCAATCATTTCTTCAACGCGTACCGTGTCGATCTCTGTCGTTGAAGAACTCGGACGGCCGCTCGGTTTCCACATCCACTCTGCCCAATTGAAAAGAGCGACCACATTTCGCTACATGTTGTCTGCTCATTGTTTCTACACCATAAACTTCCACGATTTGACTGTGAATTTCAGATAGGGACATAATCTTTGCCCATAAGAAACGAATCACGGTTCGTACCTTCAAGCGAGACCACTTTTCTAAACGTCTTGCCATTTCAGTCGTTCTGGCGCGTCTGCGAACTGACACTACCTACCTGCACAACCGCTGTAAGACAACTACCGCCCTCTGTCTCCACTTTGGAGAAAAATATTCTCTCTACAATGATAATTACTTTTCAAATACTGCTGCTTGTAAACTTCTTTTTTTTTTTATCCATCCTCGTAGAAGTGGCCCGTGCTAACTGTCGACAGATAGAAAAATCGTAGATCCTATTTTGATTGGTATATCGATGGGTTATTTTCATAGCAACATGTGCTGCGTTCATGAGGTTCAAAGGTACCATTTTTCTAAATCGGGACAGTTTCAATTTCCTAAGATGGGGCAATGTTTTCTCAAGGAACAAATAAGAAACATCAAAAAGAGAATAAACTCACAAAGTTGCCACAACAAAATGGTTTTGAAAATATTGAAAATATCTCAACTTATGCAAATCTCCCTACATATTTAGGCTTCATCCAGAGAAACAATCTATGCCAATGGTCAGTTGCCAGATAGCCCTCACACACTTTCCTGGCATTCGTGCGGCTTTCTTGTATAAGAGCCGCCAGCAGCAAACCAAGGTTTTCTTGAATATGTCAATTGTTCGTTGAGGGTCTTTCTTTCTGCAATATTAAGAGAAGCCATGGGAGGGCTAACAAAACGAGCAAAAAGGAGTCTATGACTAACTTTACACGAGTCAAAATTTGATCCGTATCCAGACAGTGGCTCATCATGATTAATTTCAGCTTAAATTTACGCACGGGGCGTTACAACTCTAAAAGCAGTTAGTAATCGATAAAATAATTACACAGAAAATCTTATTAAATTTAATTCGTCTGCTCAAAATTTACGTTGCGTATTTGCTTCCTGCATGCCTCTATGCATATCTTCTGCTTTCGTAACCTTGAAATCTCATTGGCAGATTATAGTTGCATTTTCTGAGGGGTTTTTTTTTCGTGTATCTAATTTCTAATGCTGTTCATAGATTCATTAAAAACGTAAAAAGTCCGCCTTTTATTTCGTGGGAGGGGCAATCATTTATAGGCAGATGATCCATTGAAAGTTTTGAAGGATAAAACCCTACTTTACCATCAAAGCTATTTATAAAGGAGGATGCGATCGAACGATAAAAGGAAAATCCGCTTTATTGGGAAATCTGATATGACAATAAATAACTGAATCAGCTAAGTAATTGGAGAGTGAAATAAGCATCGTTCTGATTATACAAAGGCCTTAAATTTTTGTATTTCTCTTATCTGACCTTCTTTTGTCTTCTGAGGGATATAATAATTTTGTAATTCTTACTTACGGCTATGCTGTTTTATGGGCAATGGAAAATCTAAACATACTATAACAGAATTTATTTCCTTATTGGGAGATAAATGCTGTCGGGATATGTGAATAGAAATATATCAAGAAATAACATATTCTTACCTATATGGGTATCGGTCTTTGGATTGTAATAACATCCCCACATGACACTGTAGCTCTCAGGATCGCTAGCGATTGTAATGATTTTCACTTGATCAAAAGCTGTAAAGCAAAACATGATATATACTTTCAATTATACTTAAATACCTATTTTAAAAACAAAACAAAATAGCTTCTTACTAGGAGAGTGGATTAAGATGCCGGATTCATTAGTCGTGTATAAAGTGGCGTTGGACCAAATTGGGCGCCTATGCGAAGAGACAAAAAGAAGAAAGTACTTTCTTGTCACTAATTACTTAAAAATAATTTTTTTAATTCCCTACCTGTCAATGAGATAATATTTTTCAATATGCACTTGATTCTCTTCTGGGATGTGATGATAACGCGTTTCGATGCATTTTTGCGTTCCATTAGAATGAACGGCATCGGAACCGTAAATTTGATACCAAGTGCCTTTGGTCAACTAATAAGACAATAGTAAATTGATAACGGGGCCAACGATATAACGGGTCCCAGCGCGGAAAAGTCACCTGACCATCTTAGTCCGGCTAGCAATCCAACCTTCATTATTTCAAACAAACGAAAAAATACTGATTGTTAAAATCCAAGATGGAAACAAAGAAGATTACATTGTTACTCGGACTAATACGGTCAGGTGACTTTTCTGCGCTGGGACTTTTCCGCAGGTGACTTTTCCGATTGATAATATATGACAACATTGATATCTGAATTCTATTTAAATATCAAAAGTAAACTCACCTTATCAATATCGTAATCGCAGCCGACTTTCAACTGAGGACATGGGCCGGGAAAGGATTGCATCGCGGAAGTTGGATCTTGAGCAGCAATCGTAATACAATTGACACTTATGAGTGATAAGATGATTAGAAATAGCATTTTTACTCTTCTTTATAATGAATAAGATAACAGCTGAAAAAAGAACTTCGTTTTAAAGAGCGTATGAAGATGCGAGTTTGAAATAGCTCCCTTTATAGTCTAACGTCCTCAATGAAATGATATCGATATGGTTGGGATTCTATTGAAAAATGTTTCCTTTTCGAAATTTAAGGAAAACGGAAAATGTTTATTCATTGACATGTAATTAATTGGTCCTACAACAGGAAAAGGTCTAACAATTTTGTAATAGACCAAAGAACATAGTGAATGGTTTTTAAGCAATAATTTATAAACATCATTGCTTGATTATGAACTATATATTACCCGCTTATCGTGTTGTTGTTGTTGTTCATTTATTATAATACATAGGAATGAGGCCATTGAATTGCTTTGTCTGTTACTTGTCAACAATGTAATTAATGAAATTGTATGTTATTTTCAATATACACTGCTGATGGAGAAGGAATGGGTCGATTTATTTGAAATTTTGCACACATGTAGCATTGGTAGCATACAAGAAATGACTCAAATTGCAAGACAATACGTCCAGAAGAACGTTGTGCAGGGTGGCTCCCATGCCCCAATAGACCACATTAGTAGGCCGTATAACCGCCGCGAGCTTGAATGCAGGCCTCGACCCTTGCATGCATAGGGCCATAAAGACGCTGGAGTCGTCTTGGGGTAGGTTGTTCCAAGCCTCTTGAACATGCTGGTGCAATTGTGAAATTGTTGCAGCTAGTGTGCAGCAACGATGAACGTTACGTCTCATCATGTCCCACATGCTCAATTAACGACAAGTCTGGAGATCGTTCTGACCAGGGAAGATGTGCCACATGCTGTAAAGCTAATACGGGCATTGTGTAGAGGGCGTTATCCTGTTGGAAAAATGTTACCCTCCCGTTGCAAGAAGGGCAGAAGAACAGGTTTCACAATCTGCTGGATGTACCGACACAGACCTGCATTCGGCTCTCCAGTCGGCTCTTTTGCGGCACCACTGCAACCGCGCAGCACGGTGTTCTTGCAGAAGTAGAGTCTGGCTAGAGGGATCCGTGTCCGCAGTCCTGCAGCTAGCAAACGATTATCAATGGTCCGTCATGACAGAGGTGGTGCCACTCTGGCCTTATCTCTGCTGTGGATGCCGTATGATTGCTCAAAGCTTCTCGTACGGTTCGACGGTCTTGGCGTGGGTCAGTAGTGCGTGGGCGTCCAGAACCACATCTACGTGAGTGCGTTCCTTCCGTAAACCACTGCTGACATCATCGAGTCACCACAGAAACATTGCGGCGCGATACGCCGATGAGACCATCCAGCCTCTCGAAGTCCCACAGTCCGACCTCTGTCAAACTCCGTGAGTTGTTGCGCAGGAGCACGGCGGCGTGTGCGAGGCACTGCAGTTGTTGTCACCACACTTACAGTCAATACAGATGCCAAACTGATGATTTCATGCAAATCTGGTCAGAAACATTCTTCGCCAGTAGAGACATGGGAGCCAACCTGTACAACGTTCTTCTGGACGTATTGTATAGCAATTTGAATCATTTCTTGTATGCCACCAATGCTACATGTGTGTAAAATTTCAAATAAATCGACCCATTCCTTCTAGGTGATGCATTTGTTTTTGCCAACAGTGTATAAATTCTGTAAATACAACCTCTGGCAAAAATTATTCGAACACAACATGCAAAACTGAATTTACAATCTTTGATAGGTTTTTTTTTTTAATTTTTAGTATTAGTATTACATCAAAATAAAAATTATACAAATATTTATTAACATTTTGTAAATATGTGGCAAAAATTACATTGTTAAAATTTAAACAGTCAAAAAATATTTAATAACATTGCTTAAGGAAAAAATTATTCGAACATATCACAATATGCTAATTAAATTGTGATTTATAGTGTTCAATGAACAAATACATTTTATAAATGCAGTTAGTAACAATTTACTACACAATTATTATTGATAATAAATCACAGTAATTATTAAAATGGTCAAATTACGAGAGCTAAGCAATGATGCAAAAAAACAAATAATTCGCTTGTTGAAAGAAGGCAAAACTCAAAGGGATGTTGCAAACTGTGTTGGATGTGTCCTGTCAACAGTAAATACACATGCAAAAAATTCAACAGCTCAGTGCCATATTAACGTTAGTGATAGAACTGTAAGAAATATATTAAATGAAATGGGTTTTAAATTCTGCAAATCCAAAAAAAAAAAAAAAGCCAGTGCTGACAAAGCATCGCAGGAAAATTCGTATGTAATGGGCTAGACAGCATAGAAATTGGACTGTTGATGATTGAACAAAGTACATGTAATATTCTCTGATGAAAGCCGTATCAACATTGGGGGAGGAGATGACGCTGGTATGTTTGTTTGGAGGGGACGTGATGAAAAATTTAACAAAAAGTGTTTAAGAGATTCAATTAAATTTCCATCCTGTGTAATGATTTCAGGGTATATCTCATCCAAAGGACCGGAAAAAGGGACGCATTCAAAGGTCTAGAGTAGGGCTGTTCAAATCGTACCCGTCACCCGCGTGCAACATAAAAAGCTCGCGGACAAAGCTCACGGCCAAAGCGGTACATAAGTGATAGTCAACTTTGGAGCCATATCGGTTTTAGTGACGAAAAAAAGTTTAATTTGAACGGCCCAGACGGTGCTCAGTACTACTGTCTTGATTTGCGTCAAAAACCAGCATATCTTTCACGGCGTGTGCAGGGCAGAGGATCGGTTATGATATGAGCTGCTTTCACCGAGCGAGAGAAGTCACAAGTGGCATTGGTTTTTCCACGAACGAACGCAACCGACTACCAGGACATCTTGGGCAACTTCCTCTTTCCTCTTCGAGATCAATTAAATGATCCGGAATTCATTTTTCAGCAGGACAATGCGCCAATACACAAAGCAGCGTCAACTTTGGAATGGTTAAACTCACTCAATATCACATCAGTGAATTGATCTGCCTGCAGACCTTAACCTGATTGGAAATATGTGGGGTTATCTAGTTTATGCTCATGGAAAACTGTATAACAGCGTCTCCGATCTGGTAAAAGCTATACAGATCGCGTGGGATCAAATAACTCCACAAAAACTTCAAGCTCTTGTGAAATCCATGCCGAAGATACTCATTGATGTTACTAAAGTGAGAGGACGTCCAACAAAATATGATCCACAAAGTTTTAATGTTTCTCATGGAAAATCCATCCTGGTCTCAAACGTTTTTCCAGAGCTTCATACAACAAAATGCTTCGTTTGTTTTGGAAATAGATGAAGTTAAATATGACAATAAATATGTGTATCACTAAACATGGGGGGGCGGTTCAAAATGTGAATAAAGATGAAATAAGAAAACATGCTGCAGATTTAGAAATTACTCTGACGGATACTAAGGTTATAGAAGTTAAGTTTGTTAATTTCGTGAAGGAAGCAGCTCTACATTGCCGTATGTTCACTAAAGAAATGGAAGCGTTACAATCAATTCTTTCATGGAGTATTTTGAAAATCCTTCCAAAATTTTTACCTGGAAGAGAGGATTTCCTGAGAGACTGAACTTATAAAAATAATCTAAGATCAACGGTGACCCAGGACAGACTAAATAATTTGACGATCCTATCAATTGACAGTCAAGAAAAGCACCTCACAAAATTGAGTGAGTGCGTGATTTGCATGTCACATGATCACAAATCACGGTATAAAAATCCTGAAGCAACTTTTCTATTGTTAGTTAAGTGTTAGGTGTACCACAGCAAACAATATCGGAACGGACAACTAGTCGTACCTTAGCTTGAACAGCTTACCAAAACCGAAGACCATCTCGGGTACCAATGCTATCAGAGAAGAACAAGAAAGCGCGCTTCCTGTGGGCACAGCACAAGAATTGGACCATTGATGATTGAAAAAAGCTTGCCTGGTCAGACGAACCCCTTATGTCTGGTGCGGACTTTGAGGCGGAATAATGGTGTGGGGAATATTTTCTTGCATGAATTGGGTCCTGTAATATCTGTAGACGGTCGTTAAACATAGTTGTAGATCAAGTTTACCTCTTCATGCTCCCAGTTTTTCTGTACACAGATCGCTCCTTCCAGCAGGATAATGCACCAGCTATATATTTTTTTATAGAATTACAGGCGGTTTTAAGGGCTAATGGAGGTTCACAACGCTAGTAGACAGATGTATCTAATAAAGTGGCAGTTCGGTATATTTAAAAATTGTATTTAGCCATTTAATAATATACAGAAGACACACTTTATGACAAACATCGGCACAGCATCTAGGTGGATGATCTTGGAGGAAGAAAGAATCCAGAAAGTAGAGAGATTTAAATACCTGGGAGAGAGGATAGAAAGCAATTGGCCAGAAAATGTAATCTTTGTAATCGAGGATCAATAAAATGAACTTGGCACACAAGTTAACCATGGACATCTACAACAAGAAAAAGATCTCAATCAATGCGAAATTGAAACACTACCGGACAGGAATACGTCTAGAAGCCTGTATGCTGCAGAATGTCTGAATATGACAAGCACTAGAATTATCAAAAAGCTAGAACTAATAGAAAAAAAGATCTTGAGAAACATCCTAGGACCTCAAAAAAAGAAAGATGGAACTTACAGAAAAAAAAAGCAACCATGAGCTTTACCAAAAAATGGATAAGATATCAGATACTATCCGGAAAAGAAAAGCCGTGTTTTTCGGGCACATCTATAGAATGAAACAAGGAAGATTAACTAACCAGATAGTGAGTTTCTTTGAGAACAGGAAAACTAGAATGTGCGGTTTTAAGGAGTTGAAAGAGGTTCTGGAAGAAATGGGAATAAAGGAAACAGAAATCCATAAAGAACACGAAGGATTTCCAAGAAAAAACTAGATTTCGACTATAAACACCATGGACAGAGGAAAGGAGGAGAATACAGAGTGAAAGAATGAAAGAGTACTGGAAAAGGATCCAGAAATGGCTGAAATCGAATTAACGAGGTCCAAAGATGACCCAAACGAAAGAAGAAGAAGAAGACTATACAGTAGAACCTCGATTTTACGAATTTTGAGGGACAGTAACATTTATTCGTTAAATCCGAACTTCGTAAAAAAAAAAAAACAAATATAAAATAAAATAAAATAGAATAAAATAAAAACAAGTAAATACGCACTGTAAGAGTTTTTAATGGGCAGATTTTTTAATACAAATAGGCTTATACATTCGTTATTTGATTTTTGAAAATATTTTAGAATTGTCTTCTGACGCAAATTTGAACTTTTGCCGTTAGTTACACAGTTTGAAAATTTAAAAAAACAATTAGCAATTGTTTCTGGGGACAGATTCTCCAAACTGCACGTACGTTGGGTGTTATGGTATCCAAAAGATTAAATTTGGATGCTGTTTGCCTGCTTAAGCGAAGGAGCATTTACTCTCCATTACAACTTCTATCCTCGTAAAATCCGAATTTCGTCGTAACAACACTTCGTAAATTTAAAAGTTTATTACAGTAGAACCCCGTTAATACGTGACCGCTTAATACGTGATCCCACTTAATACGTGATTTTCCTTTGGTCCCTTCCCCTTGAAAGCTATTTCCATGTAAATTCAGCCTGTTAATGCGTATTTTTTTTCACTGATCCCGTATAATACGTAATTTTTGGCGTAATTTTGGTTTGTTCTATTGGACATAAGCAATGAAGTAGAGCATTAAATGAGGATGAAATAGTCCAGCAATGTTGCAAAGGAAATCGAGAGAAAGAAGAGGAAGATAGTCATGAAGAAGGCAGAGACGTTATCGAACAGTATGTGCCTTCAAATAGACGTACAGTCAAATCTTGTTATGGCGAACTCGTGTACCACTATTTTTATGCAGTTTTACTAGTTCTACGACGAACTCGGTTTTCATGAAAATTCAGAAAAGTCGAACCTAGTTTCAAGTCAAAGTTCATGGTATAGAGTAATGTATAGAGAGTAATGTATGCAAAGGTACATTAATGTACCGGGTGGCGCAAAAAAGGTGTTAAAAAGTTTTGTCTACGGTGGTTTAATCTTACGCCGTAAATGATTTTCCTCGTGATACTGTTCTATTGCAGTTCTGAACATTCTATAGCTCACTCACTGATGTCTCTCATTACATTTCAGAATGGAAGCAATAACGTTGGAAAAGTGTTTGTTTATCATAAAGAAATTTTACGAAAATACTGGAAGTAAAGCTGTGGTAAGACGCTTATTCAACAGAACCTTATTCACGTGCAACACTCCAGGATCTTCGTACTGCAATTTCCAGAGAGATTCGTGCAGTCGAAAATGATGTTCTTCAGAGAGTCACCACGAAATTCAGGTAAAGGCTTTACACACAGATTGCAACAGAAGGATATCACTTTGAAAACCTCCTGAGTTAAATTTCAGGATGTCTGTTACAGCATAAATATGATAACAAGAATCTATAACCTCATGTCGTAGTAGAAAAAGCTTTGTAACCTCAATATAATTTCTGCACATTTTCCTTAACCATGTACAGTATTGATGTAAATCGTGTAAGCAGACTACCATTCTGTTTTGTGTGCTGTTCATATAAAGACGAACAGAGTTCATGGTAAACAGGTCATGCATACTACAAACTTTGCATATTACGAACTGATATAGCATGCATTTACCAGTTCGTGGTAACGAGATTTTAGATGAGATTCGGTCCTTCCTTCTGTACAGTGATAATGATCCACCTGATCTTTTACAGTGGCATTGTACTTTAAAGAATGTGATTTCTAATAATTATATTTCTAAAAAGACTCAAATAATAAAATTCTTTCCAGAAATAAATAAAGAAAATGTATAAAAAGATGCATGGATCTCAAGCTTATTTCGTAACACAATACTTTTGAGTTGGGCAAATAATTTTCAATTCCGGATAATAAGTGGTCCTGGATAATACGTAGTTTTTGCTCGTGCCCTTGAAACACGTATTAACGGGGTTCTACTGTATATGGAAATTAAAAGGAGGGATTCGGGATTTCAGAATTATTTCGTAAAATCAGGAATTTCATCAAATCCGAGTTCTAAAAATGAGGGTTCTACTGTACAAGCAGAATATATATATTTTTAAAAACTTCAGTTTTTTTTATTATTTCATTTTTTCCCAATAGTCTGTGTCAAAAATTGTTAACTTCAAGTTCTATTAAATCTCACAATTCTGAGATAAAATATGTTAATAAATTTTTGTTTGCAAGGGGCTTTCAACTTTCGCGGAGAGGACAAGGCCAATCTTTACCGACACGGAGAGGTCCCGCGAAAAAAGTTCCATTCGGGCCCCGTACTGACTGGATGCAGGCTACGGCCATGACTGTAATAATAGAGTTAGGTCACGGTGGAGATATAGTGGAGTAGGTCATACTATGGCTATGCTATTATCATATAAAATTTCAGAAAAAATATTATTATTCTATGTTTTGAGGTCTGTATTAATTCGCATGATAATGAACATTAATTATGTTGTTTTTTTTTATGGTGGACACATATACTCTTTTACATTTAAAAAAAAAAACTTATCAGGAAATTTCAGTATTTTTATAAAATTTCCCGACATCACATGAAATGAAAGTAAGTTACTTCTATATGCCGAAATAGCTCAGTTGGGAGAGCGTTAGACTGAAGATCTAAAGGTCCCTGGTTCGATCCCGGGTTTCGGCAGTTGATACTTTTATTGCTGCATTTGATTAAAATATTAAAAATAAAAGACTTTGATTTCATTTACAAGTGGACTGACATCTTTCATGCTTTCTTTTTCTTTTTTTTATTTTAATTTTTAACGAGCACTCGTGTCTACCTACCTTCATCCATTCATGATAATATCATGCGAATTCATACATACTTTAAAACATACAATAATATTATTTTTTTTTTGAAATTGGTACCCTAAAGTTTTTTATGTTAATGACTGCAATGGCATACAAGTATTGGGACAATGGCTTCTTCCGCTTTATTCAATCTTGTTGTGTGGGAGTCTGTACACTTTCAGTTTTCAATATTGCAAATTTATTATCAGAACTACCTTGAAAAATTAATTGAATTGTTTATCATTTAAGAAGCTAAATCGCTTGCAAGATTAATAATTTGTCATTTTTAAAATTTTAAAATCTCAATGGCCATAAAAATTTAAAAAAATAAAATAATTATTTTAGTAAAACGCTTTCAATTGAATATATAGAATTTTGATGACAGATGGCAGCACTGCAAAAGCGTGTTGTGCAAGGTTAATAAAAGGTTGTGAAAATAAACACCGATAAGAGTAAGCGCTCTGATAGGTTTATTCTCTTTGCGAAGAACCAAAATGCTACTCAAGTGCGATCTGGAATGATTTCCTTACGAAAACACTTTGATTTCATACGATCATGTACGTTTAATCACGCTAGAATCCTAACTAAATGCTTAAACAGAAGCAGGGTCTCGGTTAATTCGCTAGGCCACGTCCCGGCGGCGGACAGATGCTCGAAAAATGAAGACGCCTTCCGACCACTATGTACTACAATTCACGCTTCCAACTTAGGCCTACTCCAGCCTCGGCCGATCCGATTGCAATGTTCTACTAATTATTTATTGAATCGGAGTTACCATGTAAGGGTTTGGAATTTTAGAAACGACTCTAATAATGAAGTGCCATTCAATGCATGGAGGATTAAGACGGAGAGGCGAACGTGTATTCCGAAGCATGTTGTAAGCTGCCATTCGTCGCAGACGTCTCTGCTGGGGAACGGAGATGATCGGCTGCGGAGGAGGCGGCTCGGCAAACAGATTAGACGGACAAGGCAGCAGATCATGAAGACCAAAGACATCATGAAGGAGAAAATGGAAGAAATCATACAAGTACGAAGCTTAAGAGAAACCATTCCAGTGACACTTTTTAATAAAAATAATTAAAAAAAATCTTCATCATTTATTTCCAGAGGGAGAACGTAGTCACTATCCCGAATATTCTGTGTCTGACGAGGATTGCGTTGACACCTGTTTTGGGAGGTTTGGTGCTTAACCATTGTTATGAACCAGCCTTAGGTATATTTGTTATCGCAGGGATAACTGATTTGGTATGCTATCCCCAATGGTAAAAAAATTCAATTGGAAATTAAATTGATCAATAAGATTAAATAAATGAAAAGCACATTAATAAAAATTATAATGATAATCTCAAAATAACTTTTCTTGCAGCTAGATGGAATGATCGCAAGGAATTTTCCAAGCCAACAATCTATGCTCGGTTCGTTTCTAGATCCGATGGCAGACAAATTTTTAGTGTGTCTTGTATTCCTTTCCTTAACTGTGGCAGAATTGATACCAAGTAAAATAAATTGATAATCTTATATTTATATTAAAAGCGGTGTCTTAAAATTGTGACCTATTACAACCACGTGACTTATTACAGCTAACTAGATTTATGTTTGGGTCATCATAAAATTTAGTGCATCTATCCTCGTTTATCATGGTTTCATTTATCACTGATCTAGGTTATCACGGTACCCTTGATTGTGACCCTTGTCATGCTTTTTCCCTTGATCCCGAACGTTCGCGATAGTAAACCTGGAAAACAAATTTATAGAATTACAGTCAAACCTCGTTAATACAAATTTCAGGGGAACAGAAATTTCGTTGCATTATCCGATAATGAAAGGAAAACCCCGATGTTATGACCCACAAGTGATGGCAGCACAGCTAGTATGGTGCCTTAATGACTGACAGAAAGGAAGCAAAGCCCAGTGAGCAGGAGCTGCCTGAAAGTGTTACGATCCGTACTTTCGGTGGCATAACAATGGGGAGGCAGGAGGTGCATGATGCCCTCCTTGGGAAGGCAGGGGGGGAGGGGAGGCTGTGACGACAAAATATGATAACATGGGGTGAAACAATGAATACCATAAACTGGGATCGGCCTCGGTGGCTCAGGGGTTGGGTTCGACCCCGGGATGAGGATTTTTTCAGGGGGAAAATCCTGAGATCACGCACTTCCTTTGGAAGGGAAGTAAAGCAGTTGGTCCAATGTAATCGTTTGCCGGCTGCACGTTAAAGAACCCTTGCGAGGCAAAATTTGCGGCCCCTATAACACCGTCCTGAAATGACCATGGCAGTTGAAAAGGACGTTAATAGCAAACAAACCAAACTAAACCAAAACATAAACTGGGTGCCATTTACCTTTGCTACACCATTGTGTACTTTTCACAGTGATTTTTATTATTTATGATCATTTCATATATGTATTGTGTATAAATATATATTGCTGAAATATTAAATTAATAAATAATAAATTATTAAATATAGATTAAGCATAAAATAATTAAAATTAAATATTACATGTGTTTAAATTTATTTAATGGTAATATTTGGGTAAGTTGGAAACTGCTTGGGGGTCTTTGGATGAAACCCTATTTTTTCCATAGATTCTGTTATTCGCTTATCACTGTTTTTTTTTGGAACCAGACACCTGTGATAAACGAGGATAGCTGTATTATGAAGGAGATATCTACTTTAAGAAGCACATGAAGCTTGAAATTAAACCTTAAATTAAAAACGTTATCATCACACAGTTACATTACCAGTGTTCTCCCCAGAAAATTATATCAGATGGGCGGTAAGCTAAAATAACCGGGCGGACAAAAATTAAAAACAAAAACAAATAAAATATTATGCAGTGTTGTGCAGTTTTTCGTGTATTAAGCCGGGCGGTCGTCAAAATCAGCCGGGTGGGCTGTCCGTTAAAAAGGGCCTGGGGAGAACCCTGATTACAGTCAGACCTCGGACATTCGCACTTCGTGACTTGCAAATTCACAGATCTGCGAAAATTTCATTGGGATTAAAGTCGTTTAATAGCTCAGGATGGGTTCATGAGGGTTTAATCATACACATCTCGTATGTTAATTTACACTGCATGAGATAATTTTTCTGCCCAAAAACTGGTAGCTTTAATATGGTAGATTGGTAGCACTAATAGAAGGTAGGAGCTACACACCAAATATTCTCTCATGTCACATTTTTGATGTACACGTTGATAAAATTTTCAACCTACCTTCAGTACGTTTTGAGGAAACGGTCTTTATTTAATTCTTATTATTCTCCTTGTATAACAGAGCGCCGTATATATAATAAAAATTTTATGTTTGTTCAATTCCAGCTATGCACATGTAGCTGTCCAGCATGCTGAACATAGGCAGCCTGTGCCCTGTCCTGTAAGGGTTAAAGATGAATGTGTAAAAAAGTGCCCGACACCAGTGTAAAAATTCACCAGACAAGTTATGTGTGTGCGACACTACATTGTTAAATCACAAGGAAAAAACACTCCTGAAAAAGAATGTCATCTTGTTATATCATTTTGTCTTTTTGCTATTGAGTGTGCCTAGAAAATAGGATATGATAGAAAACGAACACTACATTTTTGCTAGTGTCAGGAGCAGCCTTCTGTTTTGTTGATTGTCACGCAGGGTTTTCGTTGGTTGTGGCTTTTGACAGGAGCGGGCAAAGTGAGCCAAGTAAGTTGTGGCTCCTCTGATCCCTTGCCAGTAAAATATCCAGGCTGAAACTTGCTCAAACATTCAGAATTTGGACAAAGCCATTTAGAGAAAAATATGGGAATAATGATCATCCAATACACTGTCAACCTAGCTTTGAAGAGAGGAGTTGGTAATAGGTCAACTTTGCAGAAATATGAGCAGGATTCTCCCCAGGCTCTTTCGCACGGGCTTGCTGCCCTTCTAATTTTGGAGGGCTTGTTGTAATTTTTCTGGAGTGGGGTAATGCACACACTGATTGCTTCAATGTATCGTGTGTCATCGAAGGTATCAGACTTGTTATTGCTCAAACTCGTGTGGTTGAACGTTGCTTGTTCCTCTAAGAAGCGAACAACTGACACAGGCAAAGCTCCCTCTCTCAAGAAGGGCGAGGTTCCTTCTCCTCACTCCATTAAAGAAGAGGTGGATTTTGAGATTCACCGGCATCCCGAGATCAAACGTCTATTTAGCATGCTAGACTCCTTATTTGTTGTCGGAATTAGCTAGACACATTGCTCCACTAACTAAGAACGGTCATCCATCATCACCCACCCAGTCACAAAATTGAAGATGGAGTTTTCTCTAAAGTGAGAAGCCGAGGAGGCAGAATTCGTGATAAGACAATTCATTTGTGGGCTTTCCCTGGAAAGACTAGATCATGATATTCGGCACATCTAGGCATCAGCAACGTAGGCACATCTTCAGTTTTTGAAAATAAATATCTCTGTTGTGTATGGGTTATTGTGCATAAAATTTGAAACATAGTCATCTTTTTTATGTTCTATCGAATGCAAAAGGTCCAATTTTGCAACGTGCTTACACAATTTGAAAACAAGTTAGTAACGAGCAAGGCTTGTGTTGAAATCACCCCAATCAAATGAGACCAAATGTCTCTTAATGTCTCTCTCCCTATCTTCTAACGCATCTGTTTTTACATTCTAATCTATTCCAAATGATCGGCCCAGCGTCTTCCTTTGTTTGCTGTGGAAATCTCAGAAAATTTACAATGCGAATTTGATAGCAGCTTTATTGCTTAATCCAATCCCTGTTTCCCCCAATATTTCTACGAGGTGCGATCAGAAAGTTGGAATTCGCCAACAAATGGCAGCACAAGTCCACAAATACAGTAAATTATAGCCCTAACATTCATAAATCTGGTTTTCAAAGAATTTTGTTTCAAGTGCATTGGAGACTGAGAAAATATTGCTATTGTGACCACGTGTGCGAGGTTGTCTGCGATTTTATCAATTTGAGAACTAGCAAATTCAAATAATGAGCAATCTGAGGACAGATGTTCGGCGAAAGCAACCAGATCTGTGGCGTGAAAAAAAGTGGATGCTCCACCATGACAATGCACCCTCTCGAATCCAGTGCGAATCAGAGAAGGTGCTTGACTCGTTTCAACAAAAAGACTTCCAGGACACATTCCTAAAGTGACAGGAACACTGGACTCATTGTATCGCTTTTCAAGGGAATGTGTGTAAATGTATTTAAATAAAGTACTTTCTCTTTAAATGAGCCAGTCCTGGAACTTTTTGATCGCACCTTGTATTTTATTGTCCACAACATAAAAGCATCGTATATTGTCTTTCAGTCTCTGTGTGAGTTTAAGTTGAATACGCTTAACTTAGACAAAGAAAGAGATGTTCTTGAAAGGGTTAAATGGAATGTAGATTAAAAGTTTAGGTTTAATTACAGGCTCTGTACTCAGCTAAATTAAATATCTCCTTTGAATCTAAATCCATTACAGTATTTACGTCCATCTTTCTTTAAATCATTTTAAACTGTATCAAACTGGTTGGTATAATGACGCCACATGACAGTTGTAAAGACAGAATAAGATTTGTTGTAGTTTTCAGGCACGGCTTAATTTTATTAATTTAAAAAAAATTACCAAAATTCTTTTCCTCGAGATTAATCAAGATTTTGTGGTATGCTTTTCAGTTCCTTTAACGATGTTAATTGTGACAAGGGACTTGTGCCTTGTTAGCGCCGGATTCTATGTTCGATATTTATCATTGCCACCTCCTGTAAGTTTTTATGAAAATTTAATTTAAGTTAGTTATGAATTATATCATAAGAGTTTTTGTTTAATTGCTCAAAAACAATTTAAATCACCCTACCTCTTAAAACATTACGATTGATAATACCTTTTGTTACATCATGAACTTATTTGTTCTCTAATAGATAGATAGTAGATAGTTTGGCTCGATCTAATGCGGTCGCTGAATATTGTGGCTGCTGACGACTGCGCTCGACCAGATCCTTGCTGTATTAAGTACTTAGCATTTGAATATCCAAAATTCCTATCTTAACAGACAAGACTTTTCATTTTACTAACTAAAGATAACTGTACTTCAAAGGTTTCCACTTTTTACCTTTTGTCTTGAATGGCCTTTAGAATTTCAGTGGAGAAGGAAAATCACAGGGAAAAATGGAAATATTGTAATTTTTGGAATATATGAGTAGATATCGAAAGTAACTCCATTATTTTTTTTCAAAGAAAATTATCAAACATACAGGTAAACAACTAAGTGCAGCTGAAACTACACTACTTTTCCACATAGGCACCTTGACGATTTAGGCATTTATCCCAACGTTTCACCAGTTTCAGAATACCTCGCTCATACAAGTCCGTCGGCTGTGAATACAGCCAATGGCCCATAGCAGATTTGAGTTCCTCGTCAGTCTCAAACCTCTGACCACCCAGAAATCTCTTCATGGGACCAAAGAGGTGGTAGTCCGAGGGCACTAAGTATGGACTATCGGCAGGGTGGTCCAGAACCTCCCAACCGAAACAGACAATGTTAGCCACATGCAGGCATGTGTTGTCATGAAGAAGTCAAACATCATTTCCTCTTTCTGATCGCTTATCCCGAATAGCATGCCACAGTATAGTCAACTTTTCACGATAGGTTGCAGCATCGACGGTTGACTCGTGAGTCAGGAATTCTGCAAGTAGTATGTCTTGCATATCCCAAAAAGCTGTAAGCATAATCTTCCGAGCTGAAGGAGAAACTTTGATTTTTTTGCGAATTGGAAAATGTGGATTTTCCACACCATGCTTGCAGTTAGGCTCAGATGTAAACTACAAGACCTAGTGCTCATCTGTGTGCACTGCATTTTCCTCTTGATTGTACCACCGTGGATGTTTGCAGACTGCATGCCATCCTGTTACCAGACTTATTGGAATCCGAGCTTCTCATGCACCACATCCCACACACATCCTTAGGATATGTTAAACATTTCACTCACTTCTTTCAAGGAAATGTGACCATTTTCTCTGATTGTGTTGTTAATGTCCTCGATAATGGCTGGTGTTGCTGCTGATGTAGGCTGCCCAAAACGCTGTTTATCGGCAAGGCTAACTCTTCCTTCCTAAAACATTTTCACCATTTACACACATTGGAATAATGCAGACAGTCGGTATCATAAACTTCTACCATGTCCCTATGAATTTCAGTGGGTTTCTTACCTTTTGCGAAAAGAAGCCTTATAAGAGCTCGCTGTTCTTCCACTGAAGACGATCTGATAACGGCGGTCATTTGTAAAACGACTTGTAGTGCTTGTGCGCAGGAACAATTCTTGTTATGCAATGTCTGTGTATGTATTCAGCCTTCTTTTTAGCTATAGCGTTATTTTCGGATATTTCCTCGTAATATGCATATTATGCAAAATTGCTTATAATAATTATTTATTTTGAATACATTACATGGGGTGCATTTACTGCATATTATGATCGGGTTCTTATTATGAACAAGAATTTTTCTGAAAATCAAGTAATAATTTTCACGTGCAAGTGTGTACACCCATACCTCTTTATACGAACGCTTGTTATTACGTACTTTTTGATTTACGTACTTTTCAAATTATGGCACTAATTCGTTTTACGTATCCAATATTTCATCATACGACCAATGATATTAAATAAAGTAGAATGGAAATACACTGATCATCAGCGCCACCACTATGAACTCAACTATCAATTAGCTTCAAACATGGCATCGTTATTTCCATTCTAATAAATTAATCTCGTTGAAAAACGACGCATGCACCGCACACGATACCCTGTTTGTAGTGAGTCAGTGTAAGTTCTTGTTTTGTTTGTTGAAATTAATTGCTGAATTATAAGCTTAGATAGCGCCTATGAATTAGGCTCTATTTTCGTTATATATTGTTATGTTTATGAAGAAATAAAAATAATAAACTAAAGACTATAAAAAAAATATATACTACTGTGCTCATTTATTTCATAAAAAAAATTGAAACAGATTCTATTTAATTTGTATATGTTTGTATCAACATTTTTGATGGGTATTGTCAAAGCGTCATCAAGGAAATTTATTTTTAAAAAAGTACAGCAGTGACCTCTGATGAGAGCTACATAATAAAACGTTTCACATTTTTTCATTGCCTCGATTCTACTGACCCTGAAAAGTACGTATTCGTTATACGGATATTTGAGTTACATACCAAGTTTTTGGAACCAATCAGTATGTTAGGTGTATTATAGTAATCAAGGGCATCGCCATGTAGCATGGTTAAAAAACTGTAGAGGAGAAAAATTATATAAAAAAAAGATAACCAGAAAAAATGGAGAGAAAGACAACAGGAAATAGAGATAATGATGCAAATTCACGTGCTTCAAAAACAAAAGTTAAATTTTTCCATGAAATTGGCTTCCCCTTTTGCATTCATTAAGATGAAGCAAGTGTTCAGTAAACATGATAATTAAAAATTATTTCATTGCATTAATTTATTTGGAAAATTAATTGTGGTCAATGCAAGACCACCTTTCATTTTAAAACTGGGATGGAAACCTTAAATTTGTGAGATGTGTACTTTAGTTTTAAAATATTTTAAATATGAAAAGGATTTTAATGAGGTAGAAACGAAAAACAGTAAAGGAAGAACATTGCAACTTTTAATAGAACTAGTAATTAAAGACAACAACTAGTTCACTGTCCTTAAGTTGAACGTAAAAAGCTTTTATGATCTTATCAAAAATAACATTTCTTAGTTCCCGGTTACAACACTTTGAAAGAGAAATAAATCAGTTACAGGATATATGGAAAAAATTCCAAGAAGACTAATGTTTTATTCTGTAATTAAATAATTTAAAATTGTTAATCTCCTGTATTTTAACACAACTTTAGTCTCCTCATGGGTTTAAAAATTCCACAAGCTGCTTTTTTTTTTTTTTTCCACAAAATACATTTTTTGCTTTGGAAAATGCATTTCAGCATGTGAAAAAGATGTTAAATAGCAGCTGTAAAGCTATTTATAGTCTGCTACCAAAAATGATATTGGGTAGCAAATGTTTGCATCGACTCTTACCTTTCACTAGACATCAATATTTTCCTTAAAACCTTTACAGAATACACAGCTTGGACTGTCATCAGTGCAGGTGAAGAAATCTTGGGCTCAGATTGTCACATTGTATAGAATCTGTGGTTATCCTTAATGAACATGAATGCTTTGTGTCATTATTAAAATGAACATTCAAATGTATTCTACTTGAATGGCTTGCACGGTGTATTGTAGCTATTCAAAAAATATATGCTAAAAATTGCATCTAAATTAGAAATTTATCCTTTGAAACTGTTATGGCCAATGATATTATTTGAAAAGAATGGAAGGAAAAATTCTGCGACCTGGATTTGAGCCAGGAACCTCGGGTGTCATATGCTTGACACTTCTACCAATTGGATTATCACAGGTGTCTGATGTTTGGCGATTCAACTCCAGTTTATATTCATCATTTATTATGTGTGTTCTTCAAATTCTTGATGGTTGGATAGGAGAAATTCTCGATCTGTGAACCGGGTGGCCGCCTCCCATTGGCTTTCCACCTTGACAACTTGGTTGTCTATAAGACACTAAGGGTGTGTCTAAAAAGTCCAACCGGCCTGTGGCCGTTTGCTTCCGTTTGTTCGTTCATGGACAGCGTGGTTGTGAGCATTTTGCTTCAAAATGGCGTCGCCGCAAGGTTCCTCATCATTTAAGTTAGTACGATTTAAAATTGTGTACATACATAAATTTTCTTCACGCATCTTTTCTTTTTCGTATTCGTTCCTTGTTTCTTGATGCTGCCTAATATGTATTTCGCCCATCTCCTTTCTCCAAAATATATTTATTGTGTATCAGGCACTCGAACACTTGAATTTTCTACTTTCATCCACCATTTTGATTCTACTCACCCAGGCAGCTGACGCTATGAAAACGCTCATCGCGACGGGTCATTATTTTATGAATCGAGGATTGTCCAAATCGGGAGAAAATTTAAAATGAATAAAGCCAGCTACGTATGCCTGCATCGTTCCCGCGTCGATCGGACATAGTTAAAATTTCGAGTCAGTCACTGGTGGCTCCAAAACAAGCTTTGCGATGGGCTCTGACCGGTCGGACTTTTTAGACACACCCTTAGTGACAGCGTGGCTGTTCGGGTGTCTGCGATAGCCCAATTGGTAGAGGCATCGAGAATGACACGAGGTTCCTGGTTCGAATCCAGGTCACAGAATTTTTCTTTCCATTTTTGAAATAACATCATTACCTGACGTTTAGAGATTCAACTCTAGTTTATATTCATCATTTATTAAGTGTTATGGCCACTTGCGACAAAGTCAGTTAAAACGACCATAACTTTCGGTTAGTTAACGATCAGTCCTTTAACCGGGCAACATTGCATCGACCCCAGCTAATTCTCGGTTATCTAACTGGATGTAATATAAATAAGGAGGACCATAATTGGTTCGTTTTGCTCCAACAACTTCCGGTCAACGTGACTGATAGTTTTCAATTATCTGATTGACATTTAGCTTATCCAAATGGCTGATCCATTAAGCTTATCCAATTTACTTATCTATTTAGCTATTTGATGATTAGTTTATTCAATTAGTTACAAATATATTTCTGTTTCGGAATGCCATTTTGTTTCGCTAACCATGGAGTTAAACCATCGTCATCCAGCGTTTGGTTAAGAACTAACTTAGCTTGATGCAACACAAAATTTTAACCAGGACATTAATGAATGATTATTTTTAACTGACGTTGCTGTAACTAGCCGTTAGAGAGAGGTATATATACAGATATATATATATAATGAAAATTGTTATGTCGGATACTGAGGCTAGCACTATACAGTGATGCCCTATGGCTTCTCTTGTTTCATCTAAAGGTTATTTTTTTTGTATTCTGAAGATGGATATTTGCCAGGAATTTTTCTGATCAAAAATTTCTTTGGAAATATCAGGGTTTTAGAAAGCCAGTTTGTTCTCTTTTTATTCTTTCACACACAGGTTAATGAATAATAATGGTTTTGTATTGAGCACATTAACGGCTACTAGTTGCATTGAATTACCACAATGGATGAGCTCAAAAAATTGTTAACCAGTGAGAAGAGTTAGCGATTGGTTGCTCATAAATGACAGTTCAAAAACTGTGACATCATTTTCACAAGGTCGAAAATGCAGTTAGTGCACCTATGCCTAACCAGTTAGTCTAATCAACCAAATGATCACACTCTGGGCAGTTTTCATTAGAATAGTTAATACAAGGTGAGACAATAAACAAGATTGGAGTAATTTAACAAATACAAGACATATTTCTGGCAAAACTGTTTAAGATTTTTCAAAGTAGTTACCATCTGAGGCTACACACTTATTGCAGTGTTCATACAAATTTTGGAAACGTGCTTCAAAAACCTTTGTCTTAAACCTTCCAAGTTCGGCTTTACCATTCTTTTTGATGTCCTCTAGATTCTCAAATTCTATCCTTTGAGATTTGTTTTCACCTTTGGGAAGAGGAAAAAGTCTGGTGGAGACAAATCTGGGGAATAGGGAGGGTGATAAAGCTCCACAATTCCGTTACTGGCTAAAAACTTCTTGACAAGCACTGCTGTGTGCAATTGGCAATATCATGCGGTAAAAACTTCTTGACAAGCACTTTGCATGAAATTGTGGCTGTACTCGATGGATTCTTTTAATCAGATACTGCAAAATCTTCCTGTAGTTCCTTGTTGACTGTTTATCCAGGCAGAACAAACTCCTCATGGATAATGCTAGCGGTGTCAAAGAAAGTGATGAGCATTACTTTTGTTCTTCATTTTTCAAACCAGAATTTTTGTTTTCACGAGGATGTTGGGGACCGCCATTCCGTACTCTGTCTTATTGTTCCGGGGGTATGTGAATAGCACAAGGTTTCGTCCTATCACAATTGCATCCAGAAAGCTTGGGTTGGCATCTGCAGCCCACAATGAATTCCAATCAAGTATCCACTCTATTTCCTTTTTGCTCATCTATTAAGAAAAGTGGCACAAACCGAGCACGCAGTTCTTTTTGCCCAAATCTTCAATCAATATTAGGCAAGTTGTTTCTCGGGTAAGGTTTAAGATTTCTTCCATCATTTTCAGGTTCATTCATGATCACTAACAAAGTTCTCTCACCTCTATTGTTTCCTGTGTTCGAACGGTTTTCGAACGTCTTGTACGTTCGTCGTCTTTCAGCTCTTCCCCGCCATCAGGAAAACTAAGGAACCATTCAAAAACACGTGCACAAGATAGTCCATTATCATCATTCACTTGCTTTATCAACTTGTAAGTTTCCGTAGTGGTTTTCCCAAGTTTAAAACCAAACTTAATGTTTGCCCTTTGTTTCATGACTGCGTGCGGTTGAAGCATGAGAATATATAGGCGCGTGCAACTTTCCTTTTGCAATTTGTAAATACGGCAACAAGGATAGTTTATAGATCAAAAACATGTATTGTTGAGGTAGCACATGCTTGAACATGTTCAAAGTGGTGTCAGTCTCTTTTATTAACTGTCGAACCTTGTATAAATAATATAAAGTGTCATTTACAGCAATACAAGTGCTAATACAAGTCTTTTTTTTTTTTTTTTTTTTTTTTTGAAGCAGTCACATCAAATTGAATTTTAGAAATTGATTTATGTTTTTCTTTCAACTATTTTAAAGATTGTTATTTTATAAGGAATATTTTCTTTTTCCCCGACAGAGGACATTTGGTCGCTATTTTGATGTAACTCATGCTACAGCAAAAATTTCACCAACTCTGGTTAGCAAAGTAGGTGTATTGAATAATTTGTGCTAATTCTAATTAAGCTGCATTCTCGTTTATTTTTTATTGCTTATGGAATTTAAGTTGACAAGAAGCATTATCAGTTCCATAATACAGTCGAACCTCAATAAGCAGATAGCCTCTGGATTGGGAAGAAAGTTCCCGCTTATCCAGTTTAGGGAGTTTCGTTTAAAAAAAAAAGTACACTATTCAACACTAATTGATTTAATCAGTGTCTAATGTTTAATTTTACTGTAAAAAATCGAGACACATAAGAATTTGGAGTTATCGATCAATAAATTTACATAAAAATTTACAATACAAATAATGTACATAAGAATTACAGAGGGTCATTTCTCCTTAACTTAGCCGATTATGGATGATTGTCACTTCACGTGAAGCCCCTTGTTCACCCTTGTTGAATTTGTTTCCGTGATTCCTGGCATTAGCCCAGCAGCTTGATTTCCATGCTAGCAGACTTCTTTGCAGGACGGTAAGAGGAATTTCATTCTGTACCTCCTCACACTCTTTCCAGAGTCCTGCGATGGCTTTGGGGTGACGCCTTCCGAGACCCCTTTGGAGAAGGCCAAAGCCACAAAAGTCCACGGGGGAGGCGTCAGAGGACTTGACAGGGATAGCAGAGAAGGGTATGTACGAATGCCGGTCTCTTCTTTCATTTCTGCTATCAAATTCTGAGTTGGTAGTTCTGTGTGGCTGGACGCCTTATCTTGATGAACACAAACTTTGTTGCTCTCCTCTCCGTACAACACCAGGATCTCCGCCTTATAAAGAGGTTTCAAAATGTTCTCCTGGTAGTAATTTGCATTCACCTTAGTCTTTTTCTCCACCCGACGAAGTTGCCACCGTCCTCTTGGAGCCTTATCCCGCCACCACCACGAAGCCTTTCGGAAAACTTTCATGACATATGCACACTCAATCAGTCTGGCCTTTCGCATCTGTTGGACGGTAGGCAATTGCACGACCTTACCACAATCTGTGAGGTAAACCCACGTTTCATTCAACATGACAACAAACCGACCTTTCTCGCCTGCAAGGTAGCCTTCATGGTTTTGCGTTCACGGATGTAACGTTCATTTTTACAGCTTTGGAAAAGTAATCTGAAATAGATGATTGGATGGAATTTTTTCTGGGGAGTTCAGAAATAGCTTCTTGTAAGTTATAATACGAGTCATAAGATGAACATCCATTACTTTCCAAATATTGAAAAAAAAAATACGCTACAAAAACTGATCTCGTATTTCTGCTGCAAAAGCTGGGTGACTTCACAGAAGGATGCTGTGTGTATTAAATTCCTAATGACCCCTTACGGAATTTATACAGGGTGCCCCAATGGTAGACGTCCAAAATGAAAAACTGAGTGGAGGACCTCAATACCTATGAGAATCGCCTCCTGTATGTTATCTGAACATTTACCACTATGGTGATATTAACGATTCTGGGATTTTGTTAGTAACGCCTACCTTATTCCACTAATTAAAATACTGGTACGTGTTTTCTGGACTGTATGTACGTAGTTTTGAGGTATTTGGTTAGTGGAATTGCATTCTTTGGACAACGTAGTATTAAATTTCAGAAAATGGATGAATTGCATGCATAAAACTTTTCAGAGATCAGGGACTTTTAATACAGGGCAATTCGAAAGTCCCTGAACTTCAAGTTTAAGAAATATTTACTGCAAAACCATAAAACCGAGTATTGCTGCTTGTGGCAGTTGTGTGACCTTTGGAACGGAGAGAGCACCACGTGACAAGATGCTTGTATGGGGGCGGGCGAGCACTGACGTTATATCAGTCACAGTTCTCACACAAAAACAGAGTCCAACTTCATGCAGTAAAACTCTTGCGCTTAAAATCTTAAAACTTAACAGTAGGCAAAACATTTTTCCGATTCCAAAGAAGCTTTTACACTACTCGAATTCTATAAGGCCGTAGCTTAGACCTTTAGTAGCCGTCTGGCAGGCTGAATACAAGGCCCATAACTCTTGAGACAGCCACCGAAGTGACTTCTGTAGAGAGGGCTGCAGGGAAACTTGAATTTTTTCCAGAAACGGATTGTCACCACAGCCTGTCCAGCACTTTTAGATTTATCGTACACACAGCCTGTCTCGTAAAACCATTTGCCTCATAACACAGTTATTTTCCCTGGTACAGCATAGGAGCATCAGAAAACTTCCTTTGAAAGCGCTGAATGCAACATTGGTATGATTTTTCCGCAAAATAAACTTTTAAGAATGTGACTCTGACCTTGTATGAGAACATGACCGATTGAATGTCACAGTTTCAAAGACTGCATACAACTGCCACAAGCAGCAATACTCTGATATCTTTTTTGGTTTTGCAGTAAATATGTCTTAAACTTGGAGATCGGGGACTTTAGAATCTCCCTGTACTACGTTGCCCGAAGAATACAATTCCACTAACCAAATTCCTCAAAATGGCACACATTCCCGAAAACACACGTTTTAATGGAAAGAAGTAGGGGTTACTGATAGAAATCACAAAATCCTTAATATTTCCGTAATGGTAACATTTTGGATAACATACATGGAGATGATTTCTATAGGTATTGAGGTCCTCAACTCAGTTATTCATTTTGGGTGTGTACCGTTGAGATGCCCTGCAACATGTATAGTGGTTGCAGTGCTATCACTGACCATTGCAACTGTGCCCATTGGCTTAGAGTGGTCCATATAGTAATTTTGGGCAGCAGTACCCATTGGCTTAGAGGGAAATGAAAAGTGGCTATTATCAGCAGAGTATATACATTACAGAAAATTTTTTACCAATCACGCCTCAGTGAGTTTTCAGTTTTTGTATCCATTTAACAGGAGTTAAGACAAATTTTAGCACAGAAGTTCATGCACTTAGCAGATTATCTTGCATCCAGTATCTACTTTGGCAAATTTAAAACACGAGGGTTGGGGCATAAGTCATGGCAACTATTTTTATCTCAGAGTTAAGGGATGGTATCACAAAATGTAATATGTCTCAAGGAAGCTGCACATTCATAGTATGTTTCCACAACACCAGATGAGTGTGATTTCCTGTTGTTGCACAGAGAGCAATATTAAATCAATCGCTGTGCAAGACCACATACAGCAGTGTGTGTAGTTCGGCTGGGGATGGGAAGAATTGGAGCACACACCCTACACTCTAGACCTTTCTCCATGTGAATTTGACCTCATGCGGGAAGTAAAAGAGCTATTAAGTGGTAAACAGTTTGGAACACGAATGGACATTGCAAATGCTATGCTCACGAGGGAAATGGTGAAGCAGATGGTATTCAGTGCCTCTCACATCGTTGGCAGCGTGTTATGAACATTGCAAGGGACTACTCTGAGTCTGTTTAGAATGGGTATGTGTGCTATAATAATTCTGGAACATGAAACCTGTAATGTTATGTCAACTACGGTACCTTAATAAACATAAGGAGCAAAATGTTGGCATGTACAACATGTACATTTTGTCCATTCCATGTCCTTTCATCTGTATTTCATATTTTCCACCCATGCTCGAATCTCGAATTCCCACTAAAATAAGAAATTTATAGCTGCCATGACGTATTCCCCAACCCTCGTACATTAAATTCAACTAAATGAAAACAGGACTCTACATTTAGTATCTACTTAAGCAAATTATCCACTTATCAAATATCTACTTAGTGAGATTCGACTGTATTTTGACATTTTTATTTACGAGGGCGAGTCAAAAATTATCTACACTTTGGCCATAGAACACACCTTCAAAACTATCGTACTGCCTTCTGCACACGCTTGCTTAGAGTTGCTATGACTGCGGTCCACAGTCGCATCATTTGCTTCCGGCTATTACAGTGTATGTATGTCTGGTGTGCTAGCCATTTGCTTCAAGGAGGAAAGATGAACAGTGATCCAGTTTTTCTGATCGGAGGGTGCAAAGGGGCTGAAATTTATTGTAGACTTCTATCAGAATATGGGGACAGTGCTTTATCATAAGAGTGTGTTTTCGTGGACCGAGAAGTTTAAATGTGGCTGGACAAGTGTATCGCACGAAGAGGGAGCAGGACACCCATTAACCTCCATCACGGACCACAACATTCCTCCAGCTCGAGAGATGGTTCTGGCAAATAGGCAAGTTAACATTGACGAGGTATCGTCTCCTTTGAACATCAGTTAACAGACTTAGACGTGGAGAAAGTGGTGCCAAAGTGGATTCATGACCAACCAAAAACCTTCTTCTTGGAAAGAATATGCAGGTCTGTGGACTGCTGGACCAATTGCATTTTCAAGGATGGTGACTAGGTAGAAAAATGATGTACATGTTGAACCCCTAACTTAGAGATAAATAAATTGTCGTCACCGCAGCATATAGTGAGTACATTTTGGAGCTTGCTGCTTAAAACTGGAATAAAATGCATATCTGATTGGTTCAGGAGGATGAAACTTTGTATAGAAACCAAGCGAGAGCGCTTCAAAAAGTGCTAGAAGAACGGTCTTCGTAAAATGTGTATAGCGTTCTTGGCTAAAAAAATTTTTGAGTATCCCTCGTGTCATCAAAAGAACAGAATAGGGATATCTTAAAGACTGAACCTCTGTCTCTTCATTGATAACATTGAGTTCAAACTCTTAAAAGTCATGAACTTTTATAATATTTTCCGGAAAGGGCCACTTTGGAACTTAAAAGTTCATGAACTTTAGTTTTTCAACTCTGTACTTTATAGATAAAATAGAATATCAGGTGTTTGAGACATTCCTATTCTGATTTTTGATGAAATTTAAAAATCCGAAGTCAAAATTTCAAAAATCCAAGATATTTTGCAGATGCATGCACAAACGTGCTTCAGTAATGAACTTTTATGTTTGTTGTTTTGATAATGCAATGTTTGACTGGTTTTATACCATGTTCCTATGATGTCCCGATTCTGTACTTTCCGTCCTGCAACAATCATTGCTTCCCACTGAACTAAATAGGAGCACTTTAATTTGGATTCTGCTGTATATTATAAAAAGAATAAAGGTCATACAAGTGATACGGTATTATGTTTTTACACTAACATTGGAGACAAAAACAGCTACAGAGTGCAAGCTGGCCTAGAATTCAAGACATTTAGTGAATCTTTCTCCACAGCTGATATCATCCCATTCAACTCTAACCATCCCGTACAGCAAAGACTGCTACGATATCTCACAGTTTCAGAAGAATGCTTGCATATCCTATCACAACAACTACCAAGATCAATGAAATCGCGACAACCTACAAGTTGGCCCGCCTCAACAGCTTCCCAGACAAAGTCCATCCTGAGCAACGTCAGAAGATCAGTACACAAGTCGAGAAGAAAACAGACTTCGTCGCATTAATATTCCTCGAGCCTGAAACTTACAAGCGTACAAAAATCTTCAAAGAACAAGGCCTTGGAGTCGCTTTCAGGATAACTACAAACAACCAGGCATTTACAAGCTTGCCTATTCGGACTGCACGCCAATTATATAGGATCCACATCACACTCATTCCAGGAGAGCTTCAAAGAACATAGGCGGTCATGGCTAAATAGCGATAATAAGTCTGCCTGTGCTGACCACCTTGTCAAGCACAAACATCGAATGCTACCAATGCCTGAGTGAGATATGGAGGGGCACTAACAAAGCAAAAATCCTGATTCATGAAGAGATGGAAATAAGAAAACAATATCATAAGGACCAAAACAAGTTCCTAAACAACCAGACCACTTTCAAAAGAGCTGAACTCCTAGAATTCCCTATTGAACTATCGTGACGCAGAAACCAAGAGCAGATAACATACGATAGTTCACTACTAGGTCTGCCTCCACTTCTCCACCAATCAAAGCACACTTCATATGATTTGTAAATCATATGTTCCTTTCTGTATAAATTCAGGCCATGGCCAACTCTCACTTTGTAGTTGTTTTTGCCACTGATGATGGTGTAACACCGAAACACTAAAGGCATAATTAACAACATTCCACTGTATCACTTGTATAACTCTTTTTCTTTTTCTTTAATTATTGTGATACTAGACAGCATGGACATCGTGAAAATATATTAAGGATTTACTTATTTTTTTTGTGTGTGTTTTCATTAGATTAATACATCGGTACAGCTAACTCTAGTAGCATGTACTCTTGCTGCTCCTGTCTTTCACATGGTTGACCATCCTGCTCTTCATCTTCTATGGTTGGTTTTGTTATTTCAATAATTGTTTAAAAAAAAAAAAGAATAGTATACTATTATCAACAATAAATATTCTCAAGAATAGATTGATATGGTTTGAAAAATCATACATGCATTTTGAAATGATATTCCAGGTACATCACAGCCTGGACTACAATTTCATCAGGGCTTAGCTACCTGTTCAGCGACGACACGTTCCAGCTGCTGAAAAAGAATAAAAAGGAACTGGACAAAGTGGTTGCCTTCACGTCTGTTTCAAAAACTGAAGAGGAGAAACCATAGAAAAGCAGGCCTAATATACAAAGCAACATTTAAGCCAGCCTCTCAAATGACATGCTTAACATTAATTAATTTAATTATTTTAATTTATGTGACAGAGTTAACTTGAGAAGAGTTTGTTGTTGAACTGGTTGTCCTAATGCAACTGGGTAAGTGACAAGTATGAAGATTAGGCTTAAATATTGTTGACTTTTATTAATTTCTAAAGTGATTGTTTAAGATTAGGTTATACTCAGGTGCATATTAAGATTTCTTAAGTAATAATTTTGTACAAATGACCCTAGCTACGAAGCAACATTGTTAACATATGTATGTGTAAATGGATTAAAATCTAATATTTTCTACACTTATTTAAATACTTTAGACTGCTAGTTATTTGTCGACATTTTATAACATTCCAAGCGGGATCTTTAGCTGCAACAAAGCAATTGTAACATGTGCATACCTATGTCAACAATGCTTAAAAGATAAACAGAAAGTAATAATGTATTCATTCTTGACGCATCGATTGTTATTTGACATGCCATTATCTTGGTATTCTTTAGGCTCACTATTTTATCACATGCAATCAACTTAAAGGGGTCCACGAAAAAGCCTGAAAAATTGGTAGTCCTGAGCTAAGACCTTGATGGTCATATTTCTGAAAAACAGAATTAAAAAAGGTTAATCCTTTTCAAATTTATTGTGCAAACGGTGGCTGGTCAGCCGGATAAACGTGTAGACCAAGTGTGTATTCTTATAAGTTGCTTTTTGCTAAAGCTCCTACTGGGTGTCCCAAAAATGAGCGATGATTTGAAAAATCAATTAACGAAAAACAGAAGGCGATAGAAATGTACGGTTTGCTGTGTTCTGCTTAGGAAACCAGGAAATTTATTCACACAGAGTTCCAAAATTAGTTAAAAATTTCATCAACAGATGGCACAACTGATAGGGGAAAAAAGTATAATGTTTTCAAAATAACCACCATTTACAGGAACGTGGCACAGTCGAGACAAAATTCGCAGACACCCGTGCAAACATTTCAGTTGGAATGCTGAGCGAGGTATAGAATGCCGATCTGACGAGACGGAATGTGTACAGAATAGCAGCGCCGTTTGTATCTGTTGACGAACTTTGTAACTGATTTTGAAACTTGGTGCAAATAAATTCCCTGGCTTGCTAAGCAGAACGCAGCAAACCGTACATTTCTATCGCCTTCCGTTTTTCGTTAATTGATTTTTGAAATCGTCGCTCATTTTTGGGACACCTGGTAATAAACTGTGTTCCGCAGTGAAAGCTGAATTGGGAAATACAATAAGTTTGCCAAATCTTCATGAAAACTGTTTGATTTTACATATGTGTGAACATAAATCTCCCATTTATGTATGAAACGGAATGTCAGACATGCGAACACCCTCACTAACAAAGAGAGTACCCAAATCGTTACCACGCCAATTTTGAGCCAAACTTTGCCAGTTTGTAGTATTCGGTGAATGTAGAATACATATTTGGGCTTTTTGGGTTTCAGCCCCATTTCTCGGGCTCCCAAAGTCGCAAAATCCCAAAAATTGAAAGTGCTCAGATTGCTCCAGTATTGTTACCCAAGGCGCCCTTTACAGGCGTGCAATCTGTATTTCAAACGACCCATCCAGTTCTGTAAAATCAATTTTCAAAAATATCATTTTATTATGGGGTCGACCTTGTCCCATCCTTCCTGCCGGCCCGGTAGGGCTGGAAATCATAGAAATCCCAAATACAAGCGCCCAGCTTCAACCAGGCCCATAGAAAAAAATATTTTCATTTTATTGACACCGAAACCTTACCTCCCTCTACCAGTGAAACGCATATTCACAGTTGTGTGGTGCAACGCAATATTTTGCTTCCCTTTGCATGCCCTCTCGACTAGCGATCTCTCTCGCACAAGGGCCAAATGTGATTGCTGTTTTGTTTTGGTTTGACTCACCACCACCCGTTTATACTAGTATTTGGTGGTTATAGTGCACTAGTGGTCCTACATTTATACTAAGATTCCAGCCCTACCTCACTGGGGAGGGTGGGACAAGGTTGACCCCATAATAATGTGATATTTTTGAAAATCAATTTTACGGAACTGGATGGGTCATTTGAAATACAGATTGCACAACTGTAAGGCACATCCCCAGGTGGCTGGAACTCGAAAAGCCCAAATATGTATTGTACGTTCACGGAGTAATACATGCTGGTAAAGTTTGGTCAAAATCAGCATGGTAAAGGTTCAGCCCCTCTCCTTGTAAGTGTGCATCCAATGCTCCTCAAAATTACTGATAACCATCTTGCATACGTCTGGCCTGATGCCTCCAATTATGTTATGTGTATTGTGGCTTCAGTTTAAGAATTGTGTGTGCCTTGTTGGCATACACCCCGTTGATTTCACAAACTCCCATAAGCAGAAATTGCAGGGTGTAAGTTTGCAGGACCTTGCTGGTCACCATTCAATGAGATCACTCGTTAAGGGAATTTTTTGGTAGAGTAAGGCAATCATCTGAAACCACACATTGTTAATCATCATATCTTCAAAGGTAGGCCACAACCGATTGGATATCTTATTACGGTAACATTCTCCAATAACGATAACTGCATCTTCCTCAATTGGCCTGCCCAAAAACCACACCCACAGTAGTTCTTAGTGAATGCATTTCAAGCTCCTGGATTATTTGAGAATTTTTATTTCCCCAAATCTGGTAGTTGTGTCTGTTGACAAATCCACTCTAGTGAACAAATCCGTAACAATTTTTTTTCAAATTTAAAGCAAAAGATAAGACGGTTTACTGAGATTCAATGAAGAAAATGCTACATATTCACTCTTTAAATTGTATATTTGAAGCAAACGCACGGGAGCACAGCAGCAGACAGCTGTTTCAATACAGTGCAGATGCCAAAACTGACGATTTCATGCAAATCTGGTTGGAACCGTTCTTCTCCAGGAGGGGCATAGGGCCATCTCAAACCTTTAGGATCAAATTCAACAGATGGTAGCAGACTCTAAACTGAGTATTTTGAGATAGGGAGACAATGGTCAGAATCTTGAAGGACAATCCACTTGCCTCATGCATGTCTAATCAACAGCAACAATCCTTTTCAACTTGTGGGCTGAAATTGTTTGAGATCACCTGCTAGAATCTTATCTCCTGGTGCCTTGTTTGAATAGACAACGTTATCGGGTTCAGATGAGCTGTCAGAATTGTTGGACACTATACCTGATGTGTTTACAACAGTCTGTGTGCCTGTCTACTTTTATGAGCAACTGCAAAGATTTTCATGCAGATTCACTCTTTAGACATTGAATTGACAGTCTATGGAGCCACTAGTAAACAACTGCAGAGTTTTTCTGGAAAACGATGATCACACACACTTAAGAGGTAAATAAATGATCTATAACTGAATTTTGGTGTAGACTGTGGTTACTTGACCGTGATTAGCTAATCAAGTGCGCACTGCATCCAAGTGAAATGACGGTTAGCAAAAATTACGATGGATGCCTGATCATGGAGTAGAATGTTCAATATGTGCTTGTACATATGGTGGTTACGTTTAGCCTTTCTCAAGTCTGAAAAATTTTCTCCCCAAAACATACACTTCTGAAGAGCCTTGGTTTCCTCATCTGACCACTCGCTTCTACGCTTTCGCTTAGGTGCCATGTTTTATTTTCCTGTTTCTTTGTGTTAACCAACTTATGACATCATTAATAAGCTATGTTTGCACTGTGAGCTAATCACGATCAGTAGATCATGGTTACTTAATTGTGGTTAGCTAATAAAGCACTTTCCATTTCACTGCATTCAAGGGAAATGACAGTTACTAAGTGAAATGGTGTTTATGATTTTTTTTTTTCTCGCAATTGCATCAATAGATGGTGGTGAGAGTAGCAACATGCTTCCGCAAATGTCAAATCTTGCCATTAGCAAAATTACAATGTATGGAGCAGAATGTGCTCGTTCACTTAACGGTTACGTTTAGCCTTTCTCAAGTGTGAAAATTGCTCTCCCGAACATATATAAGAGCTTTGATTCTCATCAGACCATTCGCTGCTACATGGTTAGTTCACTAGCTCTTAATCGAGGTGTAAACCCGATTAGGTAACCGAAGTACGCTGCACAGTTCTGCTTGACTGATCAGATGTCAACCGTTGTTACTAAATTACTGTGATTAAGGTGTAGTGCGGAACATAACCAGGCTTCAGAAACCCGGTTACTTAACTGACTCTTAACCGAGCTGAAAACGTGGTTTGGTAACTGAAGCAGTCTACATGCTTCTTGATCATGATCAAGTGTTAACCATGGTTATTTAACCAAAATCAAGGCGTAGTGCAGACATAGTTGAATTTTATAGAGCTAAAGCTATCTTCGCATTATGGTTTAATCACGGTTAACTGTTGATCACGATCACGCAGAATTGTGCGGCCTGTTTCAGTTACCCAACCGTGGTTACAGCTTGGTTAAGACTCGGTTAATTAATCGTGTTTCAGAAACCCGGTTAGTAGTCATATCCCGGTTAGCACAAACGAACAGGAAAATAAAACATGGTGGTCAAGCGAAAGCGCAGCAGTGAATGGTCTGACAAGGAAACCAAAGCTCTATGTACGTTTGGGGAGAAAAATTTTCAAACTTGAGAAAGTCCAAACTTAAATGCCACGTTTACGAGCACATCTCTAAGGTTCTGCTGCATTCATCATAATTTCGCTAACGGCATAATTTGACACCTGCAAAAGCCAGTTGTTACCCTCGCCTCCATCAATTGACGCAATTGCCAGAAAAGAATAATAGAAAACACTATTTCGCTTGGTACCATCATTTCCCTTGAATGCAGTGCGAACAGAAAGTGCTTGATTAGCTAACCACGATTTATAGTAATCGTGGTTACTTAACCATGATCAAAGCGTAGTGCGAACATAGCATAACCCAAATGGAAATGAAACTAGAATGTGTTTTATGCTTTTGCTTTTTCTGAAACCCAAATCTGTGAATTGATTTTCTTGAAACGTATGAAAGATTTGTCAACATATGAAACAGGGCTCTGACATATTTAAGGATAGTTGAATTTTCTGTTCTTTGGCAAGGGTTCAACGGTGACCAATACATCAGACAGTTTTGTGTCATTGAGTTACGACTGAATATTGTTTAACAACTAACATAGTGAATACTGGGTGGGCCATATACTCATTACCATTACTTCTTTTCAACAATAGACAATTATATAGAAAGCTTCAACAACAGACACTTGCTTCAATAAAGAACTTGTAGATTGGAATACCATAAAAATTACTGATCTCCAGTGGTTTATGTGACTAATTTAACGTTTGGTACTTGGTTGCCATTAATTACTAGTTTATTTTGATGTGCTTTCTAAAAATAATCATAAAGATAGGAAATCTTGAGAGCACAATTACTCAGTTCAAAGGCAACAAGACACTCAATACTTGTGCTGTTAATAAAAATAGTTATTCACATAGATTGATTGGGATTAGTCGAGCTGCTTTTTCAAATGTGACATGTTTTGGGCATAAGCAAATGAAAAGCGTGGATAGGTTTGTTTTTGAATGAACGCAGAGGACACACATTATGCAGGATGACAGTTTGCAAGTGGGTCAAGTTGCTAAGATTAGCTGGAGGCGATTTTATCTGCCATCTATATTCATTCCTAGGACAAACGCAAACACTCATGCCCACACCCATGACTCAGCAGATTTGAAAACTGGAAAGTCTATGTCCCCCGGTACTGGCTAATTTTAAGTAATGCCCAGCATAGCTTATAGAAAAGTACCGTGTTTTCCAGACTAAAGTCGTACTAGTGAAAAGTCGAAAAATCGTTAAAAACCATATATACGTCGCATTCAGTGTATAAGTCACGCTATATGTGCGTTTTAACAAACCCAAAACTGCCAAAAAATGTGCTTGCTTACAGTTCAAGAGGCTCCCGTCTTGGCTTTGTTACTCCAAAGTCTCTCCACAAATGGCAGTGATAACACACTAAAAAATGTTTAATTCGTCCACTTTCAATTTCAATCGGGTTTTCCTGATCCTGTTTAGGCATATATTAAAAACGGTCCTTCTCAGGCCAACCATTTGTATAAAACAAATATAAATAACGTTCTTTTTTTATTCTTTTAATATTAGTTTGGATTATAATTACATATTTGTGTGTAGGTTTAGTTATTTCAGTATTACAAGGGTGAATTAAAGGTATAGTCCATGCCTTTTCTTATAGCGGGAACATTTAAAGTGGCGGTCGATTTTCTTGTAAATGTCATATATGTATCGCATTTGTTGTACAAGTCGCAGGGCCCTTCAGGAACCAAAAATCGTGAAATTTTATCAATATAAACTACTTTATTGAATATTCATTAATTTAAATAACGTAACATGGAGCTTGCATTTGGACCAAGTTCTGAGGTCTGTGTGTGAATATTCTTCTTAGTTATTTTTTTGATATTAAACTTGAGATCGCCAAAAATAGATCAGAATGCTGAATCTGAGATAGTAAAAGAATGCTTCCTTATATTCAATAATGGAGCGCAGTACAGTATACCCAAAGAGAAGTGTGATTATTAGGATTCTAGGTCCTCATGGGCGGACTGGGACACCGGAAAAAATCCCAATGGGTCGGATGGATGGCCTGGTTGGTGGCTTTACTTTGGGTCGCCATAAGGGCTGCTTTCGTCGATTTTCCCCATTATCTGCCCGGTACGATTTAGACTGCCAGTCCGCCCATGTAGGTCCTTATTCCGCATGACCCCTGGGCAGTGTCTCTTGCTTTTCAACTGATAGGTTAATCTGTATTCTTTTGATAAATAAAAATAAATGTAAAATAAGGTCATTATGTGTCAAAAACAGTAAGAAATTCGAAAAATTGTGGGTTTTTTATCCCTCCTTGATTCTTGACTCGCCATTCCGTATTTTTTTCTTCATTGGATCATTCGCCATTTGCTCTGTTGCAGCAGTGCGTTGGCGAAATCCATACAGTGCCGAGCAAAGACATTGCTTCCTCTGCCCCTTTCCACTGTTTCTCAATAGTCTGCTACCTCTCCATTATCTCCTGTTACTGCTCATTTTTAAAGATTTTCAATTCCAAAAAAAGCGCGAACAGTAGGAATTCTATGCATTGTTACAAGGTGTTTTATAATTCGCAGAATTGGATTGGAATCTCCATTACATCCTTAATGAACCTTATTTATATTGCACAAACTTTGCCTTGCATTGTTGGTCATTAAATATACAGGGTGATTACAAAAGAACTTCACATTTTAAATATTAATTACATCAAAGCTATTCAGAATATAGACACACCACATACGGATTCTTAAAGAAAAACTCTTGAAGTTTATTGTGACACAGTTAAAGATGTTCAATATGCCCCCCTATAGTCGAATTCGTCCCAAACCCGCATTAACATGTCTCCATCAATCCCACGTATCGCTACCGTAATGCGTTCTTTCAGCTCGTCTAGGTCACGGGGAAGGGGTAGGGTGAAGATCTTGTCCTTTACACACCCCCATAAAAAGTAATCACAAGGTGTGAGGTCGGGGCTCCGCGGTGGCCACTTTGCAAGTTCCAGGTTATTGTTTGCTCGACCAATCCACCGCTGTGATTTCTTTTTATGGGGGTGTGTAAAGGACAAGGTCTTCACCCTACCCCTTCCCCGTGACCAAGACGAGCTGAAAGAACGCATTACGGTAGTGATACGTGGGATTGATGGAGACATATTAATGCGGGTTTGGGACGAATTCGACTACAGGGGGGCATATTGAACATCTTTAACTGCGTCACAATAAACTTATAAATGTTGAAGAACAGTTAATTTTTTGAATACTTGATAAACTTTTTAATAAAACTTCAACAAGAAAAGAATGATAAATAAATACATATAAAATATTAACCATTTTATATATCAACCAACAACTTAAAGTTACAACTAATTCACCAGGTTTAGTCCCATTTGAAAAAGTTATTCCTACAAACCCTCAAATAATCTTTCTTCGAACTTCAAGAAACTGCAGTAAACCAGTTATCCAAATTCATTACACATTGTTGAATATTTACAATTAAAATTTGTACAATTATTGCAATTAAAATTCCAGTTCAATTGATATAAATAGTTAAACAAGAAAAAGAAAGAAAGAAAGAAAGAAAAACCAACCTAATTAACGTTTTCAGGAGCAGCATGGAATGCTACAAAATATATTCACATAACGCCAATGGAATAAGGTACAAGGTCCTTCCCGGGTATAAGAGACAATTCCACTCTCAAACTTTACCCTTTGCAAGGGGACTTTTTATATCGCCATAATAAAACAATTAAACATAGCATACATTGCCCTAAGGTCCTTCCTTCAACGGGTATAAGGTCCGATCCCGTCTTCGTACGTTGATGCACGACGTTGCCTTCATTGTTTAATAGAGTGGAAAGATGTTGGCCGAGTTATCATTGAACATATTAGACGGTTTGAAGTGATGCTCTATCATCTTGTGATTGATGTAACTTACGTAGAATAATAAAAATTAAAATTGGAACAAAATTTGTCCCTTATTGGTAAATTGAAACCTTATAGGACTAAACCTGGTGAAGTACAATTGAAAAAGACCCAAGAAACTGTGGACACAAACTATCAACCATCAAAAGCAACGAAACCATAAATCCACAATACATAATTTTTAATGCCTCAGATATTCTCCTTATTCCAAAAGCGTTTTCCCTCAGGTGAATGATATACAGCGTCCTTTTCATAAATTAATTGGTACAGACAGGAAGTCGAGTCCGACGTGATTAGAACTCGATTTCTTGTCTGAACCGATTAATTTCTCTGGTTTAATGTATTGCAAGGTGGCCGAACATCATTCACTTATGTGAAAACGTTTTTGGAATAGGGTGTACATTTCGGGGTCTACGATCCCTCCACAAATCCACGAAATTATGTATTGTGGATTTGTGGTTTCATTGCTTTTGCTGGTTGGCCTGGTGAAGTAGTTGTAAAGCGAGTATAAAACTTGAGACAAATTTTCGTGTACCTCAAATAACATTTCCTTGAAGAAACGTTAGAGAGTTAGCAGTCTACTGAGAGTTTGACGCCTTAAGAAACACTGACCTACCTATATCGACTGCTGTACTGATTTTCTGATGTTATCGGACTGCTTCCTCTGCCCCTTTACACTGTTTCTCAATAGTCTGCTAACTCTCCATTATCTCCAGTTACTGCTCATTTTTAAAGATTTTCAAGAAAATGTTAGCTTCTAAGAACTATCAATTCCAAGAAAAGTCCGAACAATCGGAATTGTACGCATTGTTGGTCATTATAGAAACGTACGGTTTCTATTGCCAAGGCAACAAAAGTATTGTTGAATCAGCCAATGAAAGCCCCGGAAAAAAGCGTACATACAACAAACGGAGCGGCATCTTTTTTTTATATTATAGAAAGATTCCTGCAATATAACAATGATTGTTTGAAAAATAAAATAAATAATTCACGTTTTATGATTTTGCATGTTGCAAAAATATGAAGCCAATTACGAAATATGCGTTTTTATGATACTTTGTTCACCTTAATGTTTTGGACTCTTCCACATGTAAATATTCTTGAAAAATCTTTTTTTAAGAATTAAATCTTCTCACTTTTTGCTGATCTGATCACTGTACAAGATAGTGATTTTGAGAAGGGTGAGATACCAGCCCCTTCCCCCGAAATTGGCCACCTTGCCAATTAGGTGGCAGTCTTCATTCTGTTACTTGAGGGACCTCTACTCCCCGCTGGCAAGGTCTATAAAAGACCTTTATAAAAGTCTGTTATAGACCTTGCCGCTAGCAGAATTGGGCCAGCCCCCATCAGCCTGCCTCTCCCCCCATTTATTATATATTTAAAAATTATAAAATTATACAATGCAAATGTATTATAACATTATACATTAAGTTTTTATATATCTTAGCCATTCAAGTTGAATGAAGAGAGAATCTGTTTGGAAATATTTTGAGCCCATGCAAGATTAGGGCATATGTCAAATCAAAAATTTTAGGAAACGAAGTAAAGCAAGTAGTGGTAGTACAAGGGGTTTGCATGCCCATTTAAGGACAATACATAACATAAATTTACTAAAATCCATAGCAAGTACCATGAGCAATGATATTGAAAATTCGTCATTAACTGTAATTCATTATCCTAAAAATAGCAAGGCACCTTCATTAAAAGAACGTTTATATTGTTTAATAAATGAAAAATCTCGCCCAGAAACAAGTGCTGCTAGGAAGAGATCAACAAGTGTTTCGAAGCAGACACAAAAGGAATTAAAAGCATTTTGCTTGAATAATTTACGATGAAAATACCTGAGTTTAGTTTATAATGAATTCTTACCAATTAAACCAACATCTGTCTGCGCAAAAAGAGCACATTCATCTGCCGATCTCTTTTGCACAAATCACAGATCACGGCTTAATGATGATATTTTAAACGATGAGTTTTTAAAAGCTTATTTTAATCTCCAAAATTTGGAATAATAATTAATTATAAAAATCACTGCATTAATATAATAAAAATAAACGTATTTTAAAATTGAAGAAAAGGTTTTATTTGATATCATTAGTAATTATAATGAATCATTACCATGGAATTCTTTCATTACCGGTAATACAAAATCCGGTATTAATGAGAACCCTAATGCTAAATGTCCGAGAATTATCTGATTTTGAGAGAGGAATGATTGTAGGGGTCCCATTAGTACGCACAGTGCAACGCGCCCTCCATGAGATTGGCTTCTATGGGAGAAGCGGAAAGAGTAAGCCATTCGTCTCCGATGGTGTACGGAGCTTCATCAGTGGATTAGTGATGATTGGGCACAGTTCATGTGGAGCGTCGAAAGCCGCCTCACCCTCCAATAATTTGACGGGCGTGTGTGGGTCTGGAGACGGTCCAACGAGAAATTCGACCTAGAGTGCCTCGAACGCACAGTGAAGGGCTCTGCCGGTGAGGTCACTGTGTGAGCCACGTTCTGTATAGCAGGCGTAGGACCTACCATCCGTGTCGGCATGCGACTGAATGACCCACGGTACCAAGAGATGTTGGAAGTGCACCTTCCTGGAGCGATGGTAGAATTCTATGGCACCTCATCAGACTGCTTCTTCCTGCAGGACAATGCTCCATGTTATGCTGCTCGTTCAACACAGGCATGGTTCGCCCGTACGGACATCCAGTTATTGTCCAGACTTGAAGCATTCGTGTACGGATGCATATGCCTCCGGTAACGAATCGTTATCAGTTGCTGGATCGTTTGACGACCGAATGGCACCGTAACCAACCACAGAGTGTAAACAACTATGCACAGCCTTCCTCGTCGTGTTGCAGAAGTAATTGCAGCAAAGGGTGGCCCAACACGTTACTGACGACAGAATTTCCATAGACGCCATGTGGAGTGGGGTGTCCAGATACTTGTAGTAGGACAATCTATACTACGATATGTTTAGTTGTTTTATTATGGCGATGTAAAAAGTCTCCTTGCAAAGGGTAAAGCTTGAGAGTGGAATTGTCTCTTTGGAGTGATTTATAATATATCAGGGCATGTCATGTCAAAACTTTTAGTATTCGCTGTTTCTTTAGGATTTTTTCTTGCTGAAATTTAAAAAAAAAAAAGCTGCACATATTTACCCCATTTGGAATTATTATATTAAAATGGAACCCCGACCCTACTGGGACATTTTGGCCCAAACTTCAAAGTAATGTAGAGCTTGTCTAGAGGAATCTGCATACCTAATTTTATATGTTAAACAATTAAATGAGAATATTACCATTAACGGAAATCCAATTACTTGTATATTCTACTTTTCTAGGATTGGGATATTATTACAGTTTGCCAATGAAATGTCCAGTAACTCGACCACAAGTTCTAAAGAAGTTGTATGGCAATCGTCAATCAATGTTTCAAAATCTACAGTATTGCATGTAGCAAGAGCTTCTAACGTTTTGAAATACAAACGAATGAAAGGCATTCCATCATTGAAGGATTCGCATAAACAAAAAAGATTGGAGTGGGCTCATTTTGATGTTCTCTAAGCATCTTCACAACAGTTCGCTTTTGACCAGGCATCGAAGAAGATGGTCGGTCAGAAGACCTCTTCTTGCCATACGACTTTGGGCAATACCACCTAGAGAGAAAGCCTGCGCACGGAAACGACATACATTGTTATATCACCTACGGTAGGGTATTGTTAATCGTGTTTCTACCAATTAAAGCCCGAAATTGTCCCTACCGTAGGTGATGTAACAATGTATGATTTTTCCGTGCGCAGGCTTTCTCTTTAGGTGGTATTGCTTTGGGTCTGCAAGGTAATTGTATATCACATAATGAGAACGCTTTAAGCGACGTGCCACTTCTGTTTGACAAACAGTAAACCACATTCAAGAGCTGCCTCCTCCTTTGTGCACTGGACACTAATCTGAAATGTTCAAATACTTAATAGTATGCAAATAAAGGGCAAAAACCATTTTTATAAACATTGTTTCAGATTTAATAACTTAATACAAAGTAATAATCACAAATCAGACATAGGCACAAAATTCATTTACAATCGTAAATGTTTTTAAAATATTAATCAGTAAAGCTTTCAGACTGGTTTGGCTGTTCTTCTCCTTGGCGCACAAGTCCATTATAAAACTATATACAGCCAGATGGAACATATTTTGTCGCTAGTTCTTTCACATGCAAATATTTAGGACGCTTCAGAGGTAAAGAATCACAGTAGAGGTTAAAGCCTGATTCCCACATGCGTAAAAACAACGGCAGAAACCACAAAGCAGAAAAATTTATAACGTCACTTGCTGCCTTCGTCTTTCTGTCCGACAAAAAACTATCTTTCTAGGTTGTGACTCGACCCAACTCGAAAACAGTTTGTAGTTTCTGCGTTGTTTTTGCGCATGTGGGAACCACGCTTAAAGTCAGAACCGGGTAGAGTCAACTTTATTCCAGGTGTTTGAAGAATAAATTCTTCCAAATAGGCACCACTGGCAGACCTGCTGTATTTAAAGCCTGGTTCCCACATACGTAAAACCAAAGGCAGAAAATTCTCTGAGTCATTTCATAGCCTACAAAGATAAGAGAATTTTCTGTCGGGCAGAATGAAGAGAGCAAGAAGTGATGTCAAAATAATTTTCTGCTTTGTGGTTTCTGCCGTTACTTTACGCATGTGGGAACCACGCTTAACACCTTTTTCGGTGTACTCAATTACATAGTAACATGAGATGGCAAATTTTTATTTTCGTTACATACAGGTTTTTTGAAACTACCACTGAAATTTAAAACCATATCCTGGGTAACTTGCACCACATCAAATTTACGGCATGTATTTTAACTAGGTTGTGCATTCTTCAGGTAAGCAATCCTCTCGCGCTTTCTTATTTCCTTTTCGATTATGCCAAAATTTCAACCAAAGGAAGAAACCTGTGGCCTGGTTCTGGATACCTGTCGACGATTTTTGAAAATTTATTACTGCTAGAAATTAATGTGACGAGATAGTGATTCATATTTTGTGCTGCGGTTATCAGAATGTAGATGTAACTTTTCCACTGCACATATTTATCAATAAAATGATGAATAAAGCTGGTTACAGCATTTGACCTTTCTTTGCCACCGTCTCCTCATATGTCTAAAAATACAAAAACTATATTCCCATAGTTGCCTCTACAAAAAAGCTTTAAGCTCATCTTAACTACAATCCTGGTCAGAATTATAAACTCACCAAGCATTTGCATGCCATCGACATGGAAAGTGATTAATTTGAATGTATAGTGTAAAAAACCTGTTCATAAGGATAAAACATTCAAAAACAAAGTGATGTCGTTTGAATAATAATATAGTAATTTAAATAAACAATTCGAATATGAAAAGTTCCGTACGTTCCCCTGGTCAAAAATATAAAGTCATCCACGAAAACTACTGCTTCGGACGAAAGACAGACAACAAAAGATAACTGTATACTATACTGTGTGTTTAGGTTGTTTTGCTAATAGTATTCAGTAATAGCAAATGCCACGAGGTGCAGAACTATCACCAGACGAAATAAATACCATTTGGTTCCTCGAAGGACAAGGGCTGTCCCAGAGAGCAATTGCACGGAAGATGAATCGCTCCCAGTGTGCAATTAGGAATGTACTACGTCGAGGACCCGGCGGAATGGTGTTAAAGCGAAGTGGACGGAAACGAAAACTCAGTGAATGCAGCATCCGGCGCATTAAGAAACACGCAACATCTGAGAAAATGTCTTGCAATCAAATCAGACAACAGCTAACTGAAACTGTATCAAGATCGTGTTTTGCAAGCGGGTTCCAACATTCAATACGGAAAACTGAAGCGAACCACCATTAACGCAAGCTCACAAAGTTAAACGGTTAGAGTTCGCAAACCGGCATCAGTTGTGGGACAGTCCGTGACATGCGGTTATTTTTTTCAGATGATAAAAAAAAATTAATTCGGACGGGCCAGATGGTCAACAATGCTATTGGCACTCCCTACACCGAAATTCAGAAGTACAAATGAGCCGACAAATGGATGGTGGGTCCGTGATGGTTTGGGGTGGTTTTTCTGCTCTGGGAAAGACTGACATCGTGAAAGTGTGATAACAAAATTCACAGAAATATGTTGAACTCTTGGAGAATCAGTTAGGAAAATACGGTGAGATTCTAGGAGGAAAAAATTTTATTTTCCAGCAGGATAATGCCTCTATTCCCACGTCAAACACAACAATGTGATGGTTACGCCAAACAGGAATAGCTCTTCTTGACTACCCAACAAGAAGCCCCGATCTCAATCCAGTAGAAAACTTGTGGGGAGAGCTGGTTCGACGTATCTAGGCACATGGGCAGCAATACATCTCTGTTGATGACTTGTGGAAATCAATTGTAAAGGTCTGGGATGAAATAGACAATTGTTATTTGTTAAACCTGATTAACTCCATGCCACAACGAATGTTTGATGATATTTAAAATCATGGAGGAAGTACCTCGTATTAAGACTAAGTTCTGTTCATCCGTTATGTTTCCTTGGATTTCTTACATCACTATTTGTTTATGAATTTATAGTATTGACTAGGGGACAGTAAGGAACTGTTTAAACTTAATACTTATACAGTATTGTTCAAAGGGTTTCACGTTGTTTTTGTGTTCCTTATCATTATATACAGGTTTCTTACATTATACATTCAAATTAACCACTTCCCATGTCGTTTATATGCTAGTGCTCGGTGAGTTTATAATTCTGACCAAGATTGTAATGCAATTGCTATACTGGCTCTATCATTTTCACCCAGACAAACGCATTTAATGCTTGATTTGTTGAATTAGTCATTGTATTTTTTATTTTGAAAATGTATAGAGTTGCCAATTAATTATAATTCTTACAATCATATATTTAACAGCCATAAATATTTAATAGTTTGTCAAGTTTTCTGAAAATGGCATTGCATTGGATTGAAAACCCTGCATCTTATAAACAAAAAAATTTAAGAAATAATTTCTATTTTCTTTAAAGAAACTTTTATACCTTCATGAATATACGTGCTATTCTCATACAAATGAACACAAGTAAAAGAAGCCTCATAATCATATGCTCCAGCTACAATGTATTTCAAGCATTATTTTTTACTACTCTGTATTAACTCGCTCTTGGATTATATACAGGACAGTACTGCTGGGTAGCCTATCCTCTCGCTTCAGGGTCCGCTTCATAAAATGATAATTGGGAAGTTTTATTTTGTTAACCAATTGTAAAAATGGAAATTGAGGCTTCAGATTTTAAATTTATATTCTATAGCATGTAAAGACATAAAAAATAATTTACAAAGACAAAAAATTACAATAATATAATTAAAAAGGGACTTAAAACTGGTAAAATTTAAAAGATTTCTATAAAAGCTTCACATCCTCGTAGAAACATTAATTAAATTGAACGAAAGTATTTTTTCTACGGCTGAGGCAAAATTTTCAATTTTCATGTAACCGTTCCATTCATCGTTTTTGTCTGATAACAAATAAAAATTATTGGTCTGTCTTGTTAGCACCCAAGTCAATGGTGTATTGCGTGTCGAGGACTGAATGGCATTAGGGTGGGTAAAAATGATATGTCCCTAACGCAATCCACTCAAGTCAAATATGGTGAGTGCGTGCCGAGGACTGAATGGCAAGAGAGTGGTTACATAAAGACTGTCACTAACGCACAACCTCAGGGCGCCTGGCACCCCCTATTGTATTAAGTGCCTTATCCTTCTAAGGAATCACTGTAAGGACGGACCATTTACTTACCGCCATTCTCGTAGGATTAAATATGAAAAAAAAAGAAAGTAAAAGAAATGAAACTGCGACGCAGAGAGAAATAAGATTGGAGAAAAGAAGACGGGTAGAAAAGGAGAAACGTACAAACGAAGATAAAATTTGATGAAAAAATTGGCAAAAACATCAAATTTAAAAAAAAAACCATGGATATCAAATTTTTAATTTGAAGCTATGACTTTCACACAAATATAACTATTAGGATCTTCATTGTGGAGAATCTTTTTCCTTGCTTGGAACACGATCTGAACGCGAGGCAATGTAAACAAAACAGAGTGAACAATTGTTGTCAGTTCCGCTTCCTGTGGTACACGAGGCTATTCTTAGGCTATGATCAGCAGACTTTAGAGAAAGAAAGATAAGAGGACGTAAACTTCTCTGCAGTGCCGGAGATCGTTGAAGCGCATACAATCCAATTGAAGAATAACAAGAACAGATGAAGGTAGGGCATGTTCATCTGTTCTTGATAATACATTGTTGGGCATGAAACTGTACAAATGTTGAATTACCACAGTAATTTTGAGTATAAGTAAGCAGTTAACTTTATGGAGAAGTAGTTGATAAACACTCTGTTCTGAGTATTAAAAAAGATAGGTCGAGTTATTTCCCATTGTCTAAATACTACGTTTGAGAATTTCATTTTTTTAAAAATAAAAATTGGGCATAAAAAATAGATAAAGTATAAATAAAAATTGGGGATAAAAAGTATGGAGATTTTTTTTACCTCATTTCTTAAGCCTCTTTAAGGGTCTTTGAACTCAGCTTAGGGTATTAACATCTTGGTTTGGTTAAAAAAAATAATAGGCTAATAATAATAATTCATACATGCTTAATAGATATTACTGATGACCAGAGCAGAGACTGTAAACTTTATTTCTTTTAAGCTTATTGTGTGGTGAAGTGGGGTTTCTGTACAATTTGCTCAGTAATTATAGCCTAGCAGAAGATTTTACTCAAACGGCGCCTGCAGAAGCCATTGATTTCACAGCTGATGTCTGAACCACTGCAGAGCTATCTTAAATTGGATCGAAATTCGGATAGCGTTGCAGTTTTAATAAAGGGCATTCATTCTGAGCAATACTAATCACATCGTTTGATAGCAGCTCTCATTTAAAGTATATGGCTACGAAAGGAAAACGTGCTTACCATGCGCACGCATCTGCATTTATTTCTCTTTTCCTAGCAACGCATGCGTAGGCGGGAAGTGCGGCTGGGGCGCAGGCAGACGATCATTGTTTGCCTTCAATGATTTCAGCTGCTCCCGTAGCGGATGGACGACGCCGGACTTGCCGTACGTACAACCTTGCATGTACTTACTTTCTCCTTTAACCTCTACTTTCTTTTTTTTTATTTCTATAAGACATATACCTTCTTCTTATTGTACGCTTGGTAATAAGAAATCGATATCTACCGCCAAGATAATAATAATTATGATAGCGTAGTTTAAAGGTGAAGTACATAGATGGATAATCCTTAATTTTAAAAATGAAAACATTTTTAGTAGGGCGGCATCGATTTGCTGTTTAAATATTTTAATGATCACGTGAATATTGATTTCGTGATTTCTAAACTAAACAGCAGCAGAAGCATAAAGCTGTTAGCATGAAGGAGTGTTTAGTGAGTGAAAGCAAGATTTCACGCTTTAATATTCCAGTTAATTAGATCGTAATGTAAAGTGGTGTGTAATTAATTTCAGGTTGAGAATGGGTTTGACTCGGAGCCGCTGTTCGACCCGACGATCCTCGAGCGTCTCGACTGGGAAGAAAGAAAACACAAATTCCGTCCGGTGATATCGCCTAGAAACCCCGGAGAGAATCTCAAATTGAGGCCTTTGCAAGCAGATGACTATAATAAAGGTTGGTTAAAGTGGAACGGCGTTCATTGATTGAATTGATCAACCCGAAATATGCCTTTACCCGCGAATTCTGCATCCGTATGTTAAGTGTGGCTTCGATCCCATCCTATGCGCTTTAAGGTGAAGCATCGTTTCGCGCGATTTTTTTTTTTCTTTTTTTATTTTTATTAAAATTATAAAAAAAAAAAAAATCTGAGAGCCTCGTTGTTAATTAAACATGTCTACGACTATTAAAAACTTACAATCAAATAAGTTATTTTACGTATTTTTGGTTTTCTTCGCATTTATAAATTTACATTTCGAATTCAATAAGTTGCAACGTTTTCCTGCAAAACATGTCGGCAGGGGCGGTGCCCTTTGCGCCTTCTTGCTCCTACCCCCTTCCGTATCAACGAAATAGAATTATATCTCGGATTTAATAAAGATTATTTTATTGAGAAAAAGAATTAGAATCGACTTCGTTGTTGCTTTACGATTGAATTGCACCGTAGTTTTATTTTTATTTATATTTACTTAATAATCTAATTCACCAGCTTACCGTAAGTTAAAGCTCCTTGCATAGGCAGTAAAGATGATATCTTTCTGAGGAGGAATCGGTTGAGTTAGTTCTACTTTATTTATTATAAAATAGAGTTAAAGTATTATAATTATTTGCAGGAACAAATAGATCCAAAAATAGAAATGGAACGACAATATGAGCAATTTGAAAAATCACTTAACAAAATAATCTTGAACAAACACAAAGAAAATGATTATTTTAATATAGATGCAATATAACAAATTCTCCTTTTAAACAATAAATGAATAAACTATAGTAGATTATTAATTCAGGAATTAATTCATTTCACCAAATGTAGTTATGATATCCTTGAAGTGATATAAGTGATCTTCACTTCTAATATACTTTTTACACCATTTCCATTCTTTTAACAAATAATAACGTTTTAAAAACTTTGCTGATTCTTATGCTTTGGTTTGTGCTTAATCCGTATCTGACTTCAGTTTTTTTTATATATCACCCACATATTTCTTGTTTTTCAGTGTTAAATTATTCAAAATTTGGTGCATGATAAATTTCCTTGTGGCCCAAAAATGTGGATTCACATTTAACATTGCAGCCGCTTCTATTCACACCCATCACTTTAACATTGCAGTCTCTATGTACAGTCGTCAATGGGAAATAATCCACACTTGAATTTTACTCTAAGTTTTACCGTTTCAATATTAATTTACTTTTAATAATTTAATATTACATTTAGAGTTAACATTATTAAGATTATTAAATTTAAATAATTTTAACTAAAAAAGCTATTAAAACAACACATTAGCATGAAATGTAATATTAAGTATTAAACTAGTGTGGATTATTTCCTGTGGTTGACTGTTCATAACCAAGAGATTCGGATTTTCGAATTCATTCAAAATGTGTTTTCATCGTTGGCCTATGTAATCATAACGACATTTGGTAAAATGTATTTAATTTATTTCTGAATTAATAACAACCTACTTTATTTTATTCATTTATTGTTTAAAAGGAGAATTTGTTTTAATTAAACTAATATACAGGAAATAAAATAATAAAATTATATAAAATGAATTCAAACGAATGCAAAACATGATGAGTAGAAAGCTATTAATTAAACGATAAAGCATAAAACTCATAAAAATGGTAAAGCATAAAAAAATTTCAGAAAATTAGAGTTTAATTTATTTAATTTAGGGTGCCATTTATATTACACTGGAATAAAAAATAAATAAATAAATTTATTGTGAAAAGGGGAATATATTATATTTGAAATTCTCCTCTATAAATTGCAAGATAAAATAAAGTAAAATAAAATAAAATAAAATAAAATACATAGTTTACCAATATTTTATGAGATGGTTGAGTTATTGAAAGAGATGGTTTCTTTGCATAAGCAATATCTTGTAGAGGGAAATCAGAGATGCTGAAGCAGTTGAAGAAATGTAGAACTTGAAGAAAGAAGTTAGAATTCTTGAGGATATGAAAGAGCTTTTTATTTATTTTATTTATTTATTTATTTATTTGGACTTCACTTCTTTAAAAAAAAACAAAATAAAAACTTCAAAATTATACATTTCTTCAATATTCTACAACATCTCCTTCTACAAGACCATCAATTTCCTTCTGATCTTTATTTCTTCAAGAATATCTTCTATTTCCTTTAACCAAAAAGATGAAACCCACAAGGAGAGCTGAAATACCAGATACGTATTTATTTCCATCTCCTACTTCCCTCTACAAGATATTTATGTAAACAAATCTTCTCTTTCAATAACTTGACCATCTCATAAAATATTGGTGAACTAAGGGAAATCTTCTCTTACAGGAATTAAATACCATAAAATGTAATTCAAACTTAAATCTTCTGGATCAGCAGTTCTCAACCTCTCTTCACAGCTGTTCACCTCCAAAACAAATCTACTCACAGCAGTATACCACTGAAACAAAACAACTAACAAAAAACTGCCAAACTTCCTTTGGGGGTCACCTTGTTCATGTACCACCAGCTAAGCGCTTGCATACCACTGGTTGAGCTGCTGTCCTACATGTATGTAAATTTCATATATGGATGATTGATTAAATAAAGCATTTGCAATCCAGTAATTATTCTGAGCCAGAAATTGTGGAGGCAAGGGTAACAGGGTGAAGAAGTCGCTAGATCACTGATGAAGGAAACATGGCCTGCAAAATGTACATCAGGGTCATTGAACTTTTTTTATGGATTTTTGGCTCCCAGTCTTATTCACTATGGCCTGATGCCAAGTTTCTGTACTGTCCTCTTTAATAAAATTTTTAATAAAAATAATATAAACAAAAACTGATATTAAATGATTTAGCACATAAAATTAATAGGTAAGATAAAATAATAAAAATCAATAAAAATAAAAATATTAAAATAAAATGACAATGAAATATAAATTAAAGTGAGAAACATAATAAATGAAAAATAATAATAAAAACAAAAGTACAACCTGCAAAATATTATCTTTTAAAAATCTATAATTTTAACAATTTCAAACTAATGCTGATTTCAATGAAACTCTGTAAAATATATAAATAAATAATCCTTCATTCTAAACAGTGTAATGTTACAAACATTTTCGAATTTTACTTTTTACCTTGATAACGACAAAATATAGAAACACATTGGGAGAGATTGTTTAATAAAAATAAATTAAAAATGGATAAAAATGGAATAATTGTATAATTAACACTAGTCTGTATGGATGAAATTAGTTTTAATTATAAAATTGCATTCAAAACAAATAATTCAATTAGAAAATAGGTGAATCCTATGAAACTCTATATTGCAAATGAAAACATAAGGATACAACTATGTTTAGGAATAGAATAACTTAAATATTGAAGAATGAAATAATCCTCAAATTACCAGATAAAAAGCTAAATAAACGAGGCTCATATGATATGTCATTTGCTGTATATCGCAAACTGTGGATCACGGCCCAGGATTCCACTGAAAAAAATAATTGCCATGATTTTAATAGATAAAAAGTCTTTGTGAATATGGAACCTAGAAATGGTGTTTTTTGCCTTAAAAATTTCAAGGATTTCATAAGCATCTAATAGCTTTTGTGTTCAGAAACTTTTTGCAATCTACTGTAAGAGAACCAATATATATTCGAGAATCAGTGGGTACGTGACAGGCATGTTCTTGGCTAATATCACTTGCCTATCTTTGTATTTTATGAATTTAACATTTTCATAAATGTAAAGAATTTATTAGATCTCATTCGAATTGTTCATATTGTCATTCAAGCCACTCGGTTCATTTCGTTTGGTTCTCACAGTAACTCTAGCAGTACACTCACAAGATATTAAAATCAATAAATTAATATACTGCTTTCTCTTGTATTGTTGGATTTATTTTATATATGTAGCCATTCAAAGAGACATTATAAAGCCATACTTAGGGATTTCAGTTAAAATATTAATATAAAATGTATCTCATACTTTTCCCAGTGAGAGGACAACTGGATGTATCCACTTATAAATCAAATTTCAGTTGTTAAATTGACCTGGATATAAGGCGATATTTTTTTGTCTCCACAAAATCAAATCAAAAAAATCAGCATTGCCTTATATTCGTGCCATACCTCATCTTCGTTGGGATATTTTTTATACTGTTATTTTGATTAGTATGAGATCTCTAAAGTAATGGAATGATTAGTACGTTTATTAATTTTTACAGGGTAATTATTATTTTATCCTTTATCGAAAACATGTCTTTTTCACATTAGTTTTGCTTACTCTGTATTTTAAATTATACCCAAGATATTTTGGTGGTGGGAAGGTAGCAAAGATATATATCTGAAGGATAACTTTTCTCTGGCTTCAAAACATGAGCCAATTCAATTTCTTCAATATAGTGATGCTTATTTAAAATAATTTGCTAGTCACAAAATAACCTATCAACAAAAGCATACTGTCATAAATGCTCTTAATAATTAAAGGAAAAGATGTTAAGATAAATAAAGATACTGTGGATATATTAATAAAGTAAAGTAAGAGCAATGCTCTTATCCACGAAAAATGTTGAAAAAAAGTTAATTGTTTGCTCTTGCTTTATTTTAAAGAAATAGATATCAAGTCTCTTAGCTATTAATTATTTCTTAAATGATTGAAGTAATTAAGAAATCATTTAAATAGTCTTAAAAATTAAGAAAAACACTAAAAACCTAATCAATTACTTAATAACTTTCTTTTTAAATTTATTAGGTATTACTGATTTATTATCGCAATTAACACAAGTTGGTGAAATATCACCAGAAAAGTTTTTAAGTAAGAGCTTATTCTTAGTTTTCCTTAAACGTTATTTGTAATGCAATAGAATAGGAAAGGAAAAGGAACATACAATAAAAACAGATATCTGGATATATTTTTAAGCTTTCTTTTTATTTTAAGGTTCTTATATGAAAATGAAAGCATGTCCCGATACCTATTACATAACCGTGATTGAAGATTTAACAACTGGTCAAGTTGTTGGCAGTGCAACGTTATTTGTAGAACAAAAGATAATACACTGTTGTGCTCAGGTAAAAGTTAGTGATTAAAAAATGTATTCATTATAAGACAGATTTCTCAATATATTTATTGTCATGAAAGTAATTTTTGGTATATAATACAAACCCGTATGTGTAATGTGCCTCTAATTTTTATTTGATTCTTGAAAAATTTCCATGTATTATATGCAACTTATGTACCTAAGATAGCAATTCACCAATAGGGAATCCTTTGACATAGTTTTCTAATTTGATATATCATTTCCATTTTTCAAAGTGAATACCCATTTACTTCTGATTATCTTTACATCTTTTGATTTTTTCACAACTCAAATTTTATACTCCTTTAAAGATACCAAACCAATTTCTTGCTCATAGCTTCTCGACACTTCTCTCTTCTTCTTGAATTCACGGCTTCTTTTATACTCTTATGCACTGTATGTTTCAGAGTTAGCCTTCTTTTCTATCGAAGATGATGTTCATTATCCATTATCTCTTCTTTGTCAAGATGCGTGGAGCACCGTTTTGAGTACATGAAACGTGTTCAGGTCATCATTCAGAATTTTGTAACATGTACCATGACGAATCCCTACAGCTGATGCAAGGTCATATACCAATTGGGATTGGTTAGCCACACCAATGTTGCAATCTCTGTGGTCTTAGCTTCAGTTCCAACTGTTGTTGGCCAAACTCTCTCTCCCCCTCTATAAAAAATTTGGGCCACTTGAACACAGTACTGCAACCCATGGCTTCGTCACCGTATACTTCTTTAAGGTTTCGCTAACTGATTTGCTTAATTTTTGGCAGAACTTCACATTCGCCCATTGCTAAAAATACAACATTCTTGAGTTCTGCCACTCACATTCAACTTTCCTTCAAAACAGACCACAGTTCTGTTTACTCTGTATGCAAGCAACTAACTCTCTCTGGAATGAGAGAGAACTTATAAGAAACCATCGCGTAATGTGCTGTAGTGTATGTTAATGGCACTATATGCAGAGTCCACGAACCCAATGACTTCAGGGTATAATGGGTGCTGTAATTTTTAAATCATAACTTGTCATTGACTATCAAATGATGGAAACTCTTTAGATAGAATATATAAAGTTACAATCTTCTAATTTGACATATGCTTTTTTAGGTTGTTTGTGCTCTGCTCCCTCATTTGAAAATATGGTATATTTCAACATTATTTTTATATTGTAAATGTATACCATATTTTTGATAGTGGGAATATTATGAATTTGGTGTATGATATCAGCCTAAAATATTTTAGATAAGGTGATCAGATTTTTGAGTTCAAAATATAGTATCAAAAAAATATTGAATCAAAACAATAATAGGATACTATTTAAAATATAATATACATATATAATAATTAATTAGTATACTACAAGAGATTAGGATGCAGCTCGTTTGGGTGTTGTGATCTGATGGTTGCTATCCATGCCAACTTGTACACATTTAATCAGAAAGTATGTGCAATTTGTTGATCAACAGTTGTAGTTTACAAATCGTATGCTATTAAGGGAGAAATTTTATAAAAATTGGGACAAATTAGAACAAAGCCGAAAATCAGAACAAACTTTTGGGACAAAGGACAAAAAATCGGGGCATCTGGTCACCTTATTTTATCTTGCAGATATACCTTAATTTACATTCCAGGTAATATAATGTTTAAAAAATTGCATTATGTAAACTAAAATAAATCTCTTTAATTGCAGAAGGGTTATATTGAAAATTTAGTCGTTTCTGAAGGTTATAGAGGAAGACAACTAGGAAAACTGTAAGTAAATTCATTCACCATTGTATGAAGAATATGCTAAAAGTCATGGGCATGTTGATTTTAAAGAATGTGCTTGCAAAAGATTGGCTACTTTTTAAATTAATGCACCTCAATTTAATCAATGCATGTAAAATTTGGAAAATACTTATCAATGAAAATTCACTTGAAGTGTTATAAATGCAGAACACAATTCTTAACTGTTCTCATAATTAAGCTTTGCAAAAATAGATTGTTTGTATTAAGATTGATTTGGTTTTAAGATAACTCAGTCAAAACTGAACCAGTTTCCCCTTGATGAGTGGTTCAAATGGTGAAATATATCTTATGGGTCCAAAAATGGTTAATATGCAGGGCAAGGGAGGAAGAGTATCGAGGGCATTGTTGATTTTCTGCATGCTTAATATATATATGGCCGTGCTCCATTATGGAGGAGTATGAGACTCAAATGACTGATGAGTGATAGTTATTTGTTGCTTAATTTCTGGTGAAATTCATCTAGCTGATGGTTGTATGTTTCATGTGCACTTGTTTGGCTATACAGCAAAAATCCAATGCACCACACTAAAATCAGGATCTTCTGCAGGCACAGGACGAGTTTGGACATTTGTTTTGGTGGTTCCCCTTTATTGAGCCATTGCGATGTTCACTTTCTGTTGTCATAAAAGACCATTTTTCAAGTAGCTTAAGGATCTGATGCAGAAAGCAAACATTAGCTATACACCTTCAGAAGGCAATGCATGTTTCCCGATGCAGTATCTGCTTCTGTTTGGAAAGTTCATGTGGAATCTTACCATCCAATGGTTTTTTATTTTAATTTTGGACACACAGCTGCAAGATATCTGCAAACTGTCAAAGGGGTATTAGTGAAGCTAAGTAATGAAGTTTGAATTTTTTTTTTTTTTTAAATTAATGTAGCTGAAATATGTTACACATTTTTTGCATGTGTTTTCTACTAATAAACTGGCTGATATCATAATTAACACAAGATTTACTCAAAATGTGACAACATTAATTTTCATATAAGCTGGATAATGTGACTACTAACACTTTTCTGACATCCATGCTCCACCATTGTCACTGTGATATAGAAAGGTCATCATCACATATTATGGATTTTCATTTTTCTTCAATTTTTTGTCTTAAACATATCATCTCGACACAAAACCGGATGACTGGCTTCTGGGTTATGGTTGATGTCAGAATCACTGACAAAGAAATTTGAAAACAGTCTACAGACAATTCTTTCACTTTTTATGCTAACAGTTTATGCTTTATTGACCTTTGCAAAAATAATTTATTCTAATTGATGAAAAAAAAATCCTCACAAGACCATTCTCCATTTACTCTTTAATTTATTCTGCAAGTAGACCAAACCTGTTCACTTTGCAAGGGCATTTGGTAGTTCCTGCTATAATGCATGCCTGGTAACCAACTCGGCAATTGATGGAATCAGCTAATAGCTGTGAAACAACACAATACTTTATGCAAACACATGCTGTGTGGTTAAAGAAAGATGAAATGAGGCCTCTATTTCTCACATTAGAAATATCAATATAAAGTCCCAACAACCTATTATTTGAAGCAAATTTAAATTGGGTATTGAAATTGTATAACGAGTTCATACCCTTTTTTGCATGGTATGAATCCCTTATTTTGCATACAAAATTATTATAAAACCTTTGTTTAGAAAACTCCAATGTGCTCAAGAATTTCAGTATTCTCTTTGCAATTTTTCCTTTTATTTTTTCATCTTAATTTAATTTCTATAGTTGATTTATATAATTTCTAATTCCTCTTTCACTATACAGGGTATACATACGATTGCCTCGGTTTCAAGATTTTATTGTAGGTGTATTATATATCACAAAACTTTACAAGTACATAGAGCAACTCACCAAGTTTTTTTAGCCATGTTACAGGTGCTCGATAATGTGCCCCGTTACTGACTCTACAGTAATCAATGAAGCATGTCTGTCAATTTGAGCAAAAGATCAGTGATACGATCCAGGTAATGGCAGATCAGCCAATAATAGCAGCACAAACACTAAATCCATCAAATACCCCCATGCAAACAAGTTACAAGGGGCTAAGTCAGGGGAGCATGGATGCTTTCTTGATCATCATTCCAAAACGACTGCTCCATCAATTTTGCAGCTGTAGCCCTCTAGCTCCCGGAAATGGAAATGTAGATTTGCCGGATATTTTGCAAAGTTTTTGATGATATATTAAATAATACATTATAATAAAATCATGAAACCAGTGCAGTCGTTTGTGTACATCCTGTATTATATGCAGTTAGGTTTATAATGATATTCAAAATAAAAGAAACTGGTTTATTTCTATTAAAATTAATTTACTACAAAGATACAATCCAATATTTTAAAAAAGATTCTGCATACAGAGACAAATAAATAAATTATTTAATAAAAAAGAAAAAAAGAAATTGTTGCTATTATGATTTTTTTTTTCTTTTTCTGCTCATATATTTTCAAATCATTTTAGTTTTAAAAGTAAACTCTGTGGTCATATACAATAACACTTAGCAAATATACATTTTTTCTGCTCAAACTCAAAATCCATAAAATATAGGGAATATTTAATTTCCCCATACCCCTTGTGATAGAAACTGATGCCATGATTTTGGATCTCTTCTACCTCCACATGAAGTAGCAACAAGAACAGATGAAGGGTGGGAAGCATCTATCCCCGGTAGCAAACAATTCATGAATGGCAGTGCAGTGTATATCATGTTGCATATTGGCAGTGGAGCATAAATCATGAAGCGTTATTGTAGTTTTCTCATTATTACTGCTCTAGTTGAAGGTAAAATAATCTTCTTAGAAGAATGACTGGAAAAGAAAATTAAAAAAAAAAAAAAAATCTTCTAATCTTCTTTTATATTACATTAAATCCAAATTTATCAATTGACATATACTTAATTACAGTTGAATAATATTTTCTTGATATTAAATGCTCCAAGTGTCCCGCATTTCGTGGGACAGACCCATACCTGTTACAGCAATCCCACCGTTCCACAAGCATGACCTAAACATCACGCTTTCAGATCTTTTATAAAAGATTTGTCCGACATTTTGACTCATAGTATTCAGCGGAAGAAATGTGAGCCCTTGGAGGATTTACGATATCCATCTGTCCAGTAAAAAAAAAGAACAAATAAAGGAAGACAATGATCAGGTAGAGTGATACAGTAAACTATTTATTAAGCCTTATGAGTTTCGGTATTGCATCTTCATCAGAGGCAACCAATCCAAATTGGAGGTCCGCATTGATTGGTGGATTCACAAATAAGAAAAAAAAAAAGAAGAAAATAAAATAAACTGGAAGACATGGACCTAGTAGAGGACCTTTGGTTGGGTTTTGATCAGAGTTCAGTGAGAATTCTATGAGGTCGTCCCTTTCAAAAGAGGCCTGGTTGTTCAGTAATTACTCTTGGTCATTCCAGTGGTGCTTTCTAATCTCCATCTCTTCATGTATCCATATCTTTTCACTGTCCTTACCTTTCCACAAAATGCTCATGCAAGAAGCAGTGCTTCTTGTTAATTAGATGGTCATCGTAGGCAGACTTATGCTCTCTATTGATCCATGACTGCCTACGTTCCCAGAACCGTTCATGGATAGATCGAACAGTTGACATGACATAGTAGGCACTATAATCAGGGCAAGTGAGTTTGTAGACTCCAGAGCTTGATCAGTTAGTTGTTTTTTTTTTTGTATCTCCAAAAATTAAAAAGAAAACCTTCAAATCTGTTACAATCTTGAGAAATGGAAACCTTCAAATCCATCCATTGGCTCTTACTGTATTTGAAATTTAAAAACTCATTCATGGAAGAAGAGACGATTTGAAGATTAGTAACCCCTTGTAGATCAGAAGACAACATTGAAGACTATGAACTTTAATGTTCATAAATTTTAAATAGATTTACTATTATATTTTTGAAAGCTATTTACGTATATAGAATTTTGATAACTTTTTCCTAATTAAATTCATGTTAACAAGTTACATTTAAGATTGATTTAATTTTTTAATCAATGTTCTTTTATTATGTAATTTTTAATTTTTAAATATTGTCGAGATTTCATTGTAATTTGGTAATTAATAAGTAACCAGTAAGACAAAAAAGGATAGTGGGATAATCTCCCTCTTCGTTTCTTATTGCCTGTTGTTCTATATATTATGAGATTCATATTTTGCTTACGGGTATCACCTGCGGAATAATGCAAGTGTGGCTTCTGAAATGTGTATACAGGTTTTCTCATTTTACTTACTTGTTTTAATAAAATTAAAGTCAAAATTTTTTTTAGAGAGAAACTAAAGAAAAAAAATTTGAATATTAATGTGCATTACAATTTTTTTTAGATCAATCAGGGAAAGTTTCAGTTGCAATGAGCCAATTTTTATTAGAAATTGTGGTCTATTACATGTTGAAAATCCATATAGTCTGTATTTGCTATCTCATTTCCATAAAAATGTACAAAACTATTTGGTTGGTACTCTTTAGAAAACTAAAAGTGAAAAAATATTTCAGCTCAGCATTGTACATAATGTTAATGAAGCTTTTAAATGTTAAGATAATGATCATAATAGAAACCAAACATTATTGTTATGATCTTAGCTCTGTATAGCATAAACAACAAAGAAGAAATAACATCATGAAATGATGCCTTAGAGCCTTGTCTATTATACCATGTCTGCTTTACAGTCTTTCTCTTCATCATTGATAGATTTGAATAATGCTTAAATATTTTATTTATTCTCTTTTTTCATATTCTTCATAATGAACATCTAAACTTTATTATCACTTTATAATTCTGAAATATCATTCAAAATACAGTCGAATTCTGTTATAACGTACTTGGTTATAGCATATTTTCAGTTATAACGTAGATTTCTTCTCGGTCCCGTCAATTATGTTATAACCGAATTTGACTATACAATGAAAATGTTTCTGGCAAACTTTTGTAGATATTTTTCCTGCACTCCAAACACTATTTGCAGTCATCAGCCCTCTGGTGGCCAATGACTGAAGCTTCACATTACCCTCTTTGGCAGCCATATTGGAACATCAGATGATACCTCATAGGATGGTAGCCACTGGTGCAGTTAATTGTATAAGCATGAACAGTTTATATATACCCACTCCATACATTTTGAGTTATGTTGGATCAATGAAAGAAAAAGGTGCTAGGTAGAAGGGGAGGCAGTTTTTAAATGCTCAGTGTTTCTATGATACCATCTTTAATGTGGCAGGCCCTCTGGTTTTCCTCAGTCATTTCTCTTGCCTTCATAAACAAAAACAATTCAATAATATAGAGTCAAATCTCCAGAATTAGTTAAGACCTATTTGCATGTTGCTTCATCGTAATTTTCACTATTCGTACAGTTGCACGATGACTGATCACATGAGCAAGATAAGTGAACCAGACACCCTCTCCCTCTTCTAACCAACTGATATAGGAGCTAAGAAGTAATGGTTAAATTAATAAAAATTTAATTTACCTTGCTCGCATTCACTCATCGCACGATTGTGAAAATTAACCCCCTCATCATCATATAATTTTCGAACCTATTTATGGTTCTGTCAACTGTTTTTTCCTCTTGAATTCCACGTACAATATCCAGTCGACAACCAACTTCTCATCATTTCTTCAACATTTCAGGCATAATTATCTGAATAATTTTGATAATTTGTTGTAACTATGTGTTGAAGTAGCTTAAAATGAAACAGCGCTGGATAGAGTAGTTCTGATGCTTATAAAATTAGCTGCACTGTTATCTCCCAAGCTATGAGATGTTGTCTGATGTTCCAATATGACCGCCAAAGGGGATAATGTGAAGCTTGAGTCATTGGCCACAAGAGGGCTGATGACCATGAATACCACGTGTTTAACCATTTTGCTACTAACATACTTCTGTAACTTTCACTTATATTTTCTTAATACTGTACTATATTCATAATCATCTTAATTAATTTACTCACTTGTCTCTTGCCCTTTTGGGAAACATCATATGTGCTATCTTTCTTTTAAGAAAAATAATTGGTACTTGAATTCAGCTTTACTTACTTACAAGCTTATTTTATACTTTCTCTTTTCTTTTAAGGCTGCTTCAAACCCTCACCCAATTAGCAAGTCATCTTGGACTGTACAAGTTAGTGTTAAGATGCAAGGATCAAATGATTAAGTTTTATGAGCGACACGGCTATATATGTGAACCTGGAAAGTCATCTTTAATGGTGCTTCATCTTAGGGATTGAAAAGTAACCTCGGAATATCGAGGTAGTTGGGATAAAGATTATGATTTTAAATTACAAAAGTGGGGAGGTTTACTCCGAGATTTAATAAAAAATTTAAAATATAAACGTAAATAAAAAGCTTAATTATTAAATACTGTAAAACCCACTTAACAAAAAATTTTATTAAAAAAATAAAGAGTTGATAAAAATCTTTTTTGAAAGCTGCAGACCCATCATCTTGAAAGCAATGTTTTTTAACACTTTCACTGCCATGAGGATCGCTGATGGTCCTTATTCATAGTTTACCACTGTGCCTTGAGAATCCCATGTGTTAATCAACAGTGATTTAGGCATTTTGAATTCCTGTAAACCTGGCACACGATTACCATAATGCTTCTAATTATGCAGCAAGCACAAAGGGAATGTCTTCTATGCAACTTTAAGTAGTGCTGCTGTTTTACAAGATTTTATTCAACTATTAAAATCTACATTAATAAAATGGAAAGTCTCGTACTTTTATAATACATCAGAAATGAGCATGCTTATGTTGATTTTTCATTGAGTTACAACCGTCTGTGTTAACAAACCATATTTTCAGTTTAGTAAGTTTATTTTCATTTTTAAATTTTGGAATATCGACAGTTTGTCCCAGAAGATCCCGTATCAAGAACACTGTTACTAAAAAATTCATCCCAACAACAACTTGTACCAGGATTTATTGCAGAAACGATTTGACCCATGGAAATTTGTATTGCTCACCATTTTTAGAGCCTTATGATATTTTGAATGTTTAATTTCACTTTATTTATTTATTATAAATGAAAAATTTGATGATGAGTTCAGTCTGTTAAATAAATAAAACGTACAGAGAAGTAGATTGAAAATTGAATCTTGAATATGAATTGATGATGGAAATTTTGCATTTAGTATTATATAGTGAAATTCATCAACACTGCACTCCTAGGAGCTGAGGACTATGGTAAATTCTTCTTTGTTGCCTATACTCCTTTCCATTCTTGAGCAATGTTAACTCGTTTTTGAATTCAGATGTTATTCAGTCTCTTTCTAGTCAATCTTTTTCCTTCATTTCTTCTGAGCATCTTTGTCATTATCATCCTGTCATCTTCATCTACTACTTCCTTGATTGGATATTGTTCCCAATCACTACTTTCTGTTTAAATCTTCTTGCATCTTTGTGTTGCATCCATATTCCTCCAAATAATTTTCAGTATCTTCCTATAACACTTCATTTCAGACATGTTCAACATACATATGTCCACTTGATATAACAATGATCATCCTTTCTCTTGTCATGGTTCTGAAATTTTTATTAGTCTCCATATTGTAATAAGGTTTTGCAAAAAAAATTTTGCTATTCCTGTTCTTCTTCATATCACATTGCTGGAAATATTTTTTGTTATCAGGCTTCCTGGTATATGAATTGGCCAACAGATTAAAATTCTCGTTTTCTAAATAAACACACAGTTCATTTTAATTATCCAATATATTTACTTTAATAAAATTTTCAGCATAAATGTTTTCAAAATATGACTACACTTTTTCTGATGAATAATTATGTAAGAGGATGATTTTATTCACTAAGCAGGTTGTAATGAATAAATACTGTAATTTTCTGTATATAATATGCACCCCCCTCAAATAGTTTTTAAAATCTTATTTTCATTGCTTTCATTATCAAAATATTAACTACAGTTGACACTCGTGTATAAGTCGACCCTCAATTTTTGACCCCAAAAGTGGAAGAACAGCATGACTCGTGCATAAGTTGAGGCAAATTTTATAAACACTTGAGAGGAAAAAAATTTTGTATATAACACAACTATTACAAGACTACAAAACTTCATTGTCAGTCTCATATTCATCATCCACATTGCCTTCAGTCTCAGTTTCATCGGACTCTTCATATATCTTATCATCCGCAGTTCCATCTAATGCATTACTAATGCCATATTTCAAAAATGAAGCGCGAACCATTTCCATGGGAATGCTATCCCATGCATCTTTCACCCAGTCTACAACAAATATATCCATTCTTGCCATTTTTTCCTCACAGGATGCTTAAATGGCACATTTAGACACACATCAAGTGGTTGTAAGAACGATGTGAGGCACTGAAGTCGTGGATTCCAGATATTGGATATTTTCCACTTTTAGCCATCTGCAACGCATACAAACAAATTTCGGGGTTTATACAGCAATTACTAACCAATAAATTAAATGTAAATTTGGCCTAAGAACCCATTGACTTAAGAGCTTTGTACTTGGTAATATAATATAATGAAACGTGCTCACAGTGAAAACTCCACTTATAAGAGCCCTCTACTTTTAAGAACTTTCATCAACTCTGACTTGTGTGTAAGTCAAACGTGGTTTTTAGGAGTCATTTTTTGGAGAAAAACAAAACCAAAAAAACTCGACTTACACACAACTATATACGGTAATATTTAGATTTTACAATACATGTAATGATTTTTTTTTAACTTTTATTTTTTCCCCTGCATATTATGTACCGAAAATTGCGATAAATGCATTCGTTGCAAGGGGCCAAATCCTGATTTAGCCGTGGAAAATGTTTTTCTATTATTATTCCCATTTTAAATTTATTGCGGTGTGTTCTTTGAACCCGTAATTCAGGCCAATGGCAGATCTAGAACTTGGTCGGGGGGGTAATAATCAGGTGGGTTTGGCTAATATAACATGTTTGTTATAAGTTATTTCAAATAACCATCACCCCCCCCCCCCCTCCCCAGGAAAGTGATGGTCCTGGGGTCTTTCCTAAACTGAAGTTTGTAAATGTAAATATTTAAAATTATTGCGGTATAAAATCTTTACAATTTATCTAACTGGTATAAGTTTAGGACCAATGGGGGGTGGGAGGCACAGCCCCTGTAGCCACTCCCTTAAATCTGCCACTGAATCAGGCCTTGTGATATCCAGCATTGTTCTTCTGAAAGACCCTATCAATTTGCAGAAATACAATGGTTATGTAGAGAAACTCGTCAATAATAAACTGGTAACAACTGTAAATCTTCACAACTCATGCTGTATAAAAAGAACACTCGTCCGAGTGAGAATACTTCCCAATGGAATGAAGTCCAAAGGACAGGGTGGCTGAGAAGTTAGTTAAAAAGGTTTGTGTGATTGTTCTCATGGTTAAAAAATGCTGTTAATTTTTGGCAAATGTTGGCCTTGCCAATGTTAATAGAATAATGAATTGTACATAACAATGGTCCTGAATGAGAAGGAAGTCAGAGAAAATAAAGAGAAAAAGAGAGAGTACAACAGTAATGGGAAAATAATACTAAAGAGAAAAAACAGCCCTAGAAGGTTCGAACATTTCTATAATCTTATATTATTTTTCTCTGAAGTTTGTAGTACTGTTGTCTAGGCCTGAAAACCGTATATCTATAGCAGA
>JAHWFO010037112.1:298174-346640 GCA_023313115.1 Rhysida immarginata
TATCCTGCTAGTACACACTAAATACTAAAATTTACCCTTTTCTTTATCCATTCGTGATATTCTAAGTTTTATAAATTCATGGAAAAATTGGATAAAAATAGCAATGTATTCAAACTGGATGTTGCTAGAAGATATGATTGGTTCAAGGGCAATTTGGATAACTTTTCTTTTTTGATATTTATATGAACTTCAAAACTTAATCCACCATTTTTGATGACCCAGTATAGGAATTAAAAAAAAAAAAAAAAAAGCCCATTCATAGCAGGCCTATTGTTTTTTTTTAACTTTGTATTAAAAGTTTCAGTTGTTTTTTTTTCAATGAATATCAGCATCTCTAAAGTTTCAATCATGAATTGGCAAAGTGGCACCCTTAATATTTGGTAAGCAGGGAGAACATAAAAGTGGCTATCAAACCTGCTCAACTCAACTTTTCAAACCTGCTTATTCGGCAGCAGCCCTTGGTCTCTTACCCCTATCATCCATACGTGGCCATACCAAAGCAACTGAGATCTCTCAATGCAGAGAAGCAATGGCTTAATACCTTTATTGTACTGCAGAACTTTACCCAAGATTCATAACCATAGGTTAGACTTGGGACAAAGATAGATTTAAAAACAGAGAACTCATTTTGTTATCACAGAACAGCAAAGTTCATGTCTTTTTTTTTTTTTTTTTTTTTTTTAAATATATACGTTTACAAATATGGTTCCAAGTTATCTGAGCTTTTATTCATCAGTTTTAAAGTTCATGAATTGCAACCAGTGAATATCAGTTCAGCCATCAAACTATTATTGCACGAGTGGCTTTGTTTCCCAAGTTTTTTTCATAAAACATTTGGATTATTTTAGTTGTATCTGCCATTTTAGATGGCACGAAAAAGAATTACAAGATCAAATAGAACTACCAATTAGTAGAGGAATGGTCCAATCCCAAAATGTCAAGGTAAGTTGCAGATGTCCTACTACTGGAACAAGCTGCCCTAATCCAAACCATGAAAATGAGCTGCATCTTATGACACCATTTCCTCCAAACTTCCGAGTGGACACCACAATCAGGCATGAAGCATTTCCCAGGCTTCTGCCAAACCAAAACTCAACCATCTGATTGCTAGAATGTGTATCAAGATTCATTGCTTCATAAGGAATATTTCCATTATTCCATGGTCCAGTCCTAGTGAGCAGTACACCATTCTAAACATCATTTTGCTTTGATTCTACAGACGTAGGGCTTATGAGCAGCTGTATACCTTAAACTTAGGATCCTCAGTTTTTGCTGAATGGGATTGCAATGTCAATTCTTAAAATGGTTTTTTGAAACTCTGTAGCAATTGTTTCAGCTGAAGACTTCCATTCAGTCACATTCCCTCATGACTAATGCCAAACATTGGCTCAGACTTGCCAATGCAGAATTTTAACTGTGCAGGCATTAGACACTAATTCTAAGTTGGCATAAGGCTGTTGAAAGGGATGGAAATTACGTGGAAAAGTGACATTTCATTCCTAAAGAATGTCTTAACACACTGTAAAAGTAGCAAAGATGTAGAATAAAAGTTAAACTTAAAATAACCTAAATATAAATTTTTTCCCATACTAATATATATTTTTTAAATTTTCTTAAGTCAAGGCTTACTTTTCTATGCATGTTTTTCATTTTATGAATATATGTGAGGTCTTGAAGTACTTTAAAAATCTTCTTGGAGATTCTTCATTTAATATTGTACATTGCTTGTACAATCCTTTCCGTCAGTACTGGGAATCAAGTGGTTTGCATATTCAGAGATAAATGAAGATAGGTAAATGGGGAGAGGGTCTTTCTTTGTCAAACCCAGTTCACTAATTGAAAAAATATTAAACAAGATTGCAAATGGTCTAGGAGAATTTTTATAATGCCATGCTTCTCAATTGTTAATAATTAAACATAGGAAATAGTAAAGAAAATAATTAAATCTCCCATGGAATTTTCTTTATTATTTTCTATGATAAACAGGCTGAATCCCATCATTGCTACCAGTTTTAACAAGTACAGAAGTTGTAAGGCTATGATCGAGACTGTGAACAAGGAATTCCAGAAATGTATTTCAAGCTGGATGAAGTTTAAGATGAAGAGTAGGGAGATGCTCCACTTGTCTCCAAAAGATTTTATTTTGTCACAGATGTACAGATGCCTAGCTGATAAAATGTACTTCTGTGACAAATAAAATATTTTGTGGACAAGTAGAGTTAATCCCTAATCTTCATTTGACTGTAAATATCCACAGTTTTCTGGTTTATTTATTTTTTACTTGGATGGACTTTGTCTTGCTATCTGATAATGTAAGAACTCCTTCTCCTAGAGCTCATTTAGCTATAGAGGAAAGGATTACTGATGCAATTAATTTAATTAAGACTATAGTGGGTGATCGGTTAACGAACTTAATCTGTTCCAAGATGATGTTCGCTACCCGAATTGTTCTTTAACCGTTTATTATGGAAATTTGATTAATTTCTTCTGGAGACCCAAAAAATAATTAAAAATTATATAATTTCTTACTATATTAAATGTTTATTCATATGTAATAATAATATATTGCATTTTCATTAGTCATGTTTGATTTTGTTTTGTTTTTTTTGTTTTGTTTTTTTTTCTGCCCAATGTGAATTGCTTTGTTTTACAACTGAGAGCGATTCAGCAAGTGCCAACAGCTGATGGTAGTATTGCATCTGTATGTAAATTGGACATAAAACATAACATTGGAGAAGTTACAAGTTGTAAGATCTTATTCATATAATGATTCTGGTTATGTATACAACTGTCAAAGTCTGTTCCAGAAACCATTCATAGAGTGACAGAAAAATACATTTCTACAAATCTTACACACAGCGTCCCTTCTTCTAGTGTTTGTCTAATGAGGTGTTTATTTTCTAAATATGCGTTCGTTACCGGAACATAAAAATATTTTGCGAAAGTGTTCGTTATCTGAACTGTTCGTTAACCGATCACCCACTGTAATGGATAATTAGTTTAAGCAAGCTGATAAAATATAAGTAAAAATTTGAATTTAAACAATTGATTTGAGCAAATTTAGATATGTTAAAAAATACAATCTACAAATTTTATGACAATAACAAGAAAAGTGCCAAGAGGATGAATGAATGCTGCTTGTCCACAAGCTCATTTGATCTTGGAGAGATGTGATGTGATAGTTTCGAAGGCAGTTCTCAGTAATCAATACATATTAGGAACAGGAGTTTTAATGAAATGAGATATATGAAATAAAAAGAAAATTCAGTATGTAATTTTATTTTTTAATACATTCCCCAGACTGATAATATTTATGAGGTATGATCAAAAAGTTCCGGAACTACTTCATTTATGGTAAATGCTTTTACAAAGTGTTCCCCTCAAATCAGTCCCTTTCCAGCATTCCTGCCAGTTCAGGAATGTGTCCTGGAAGTCTTTTTGTTGAAACAAGTCAACATCTTCTGCAATTCACACTGGATCTGCTCAATCGTATCAAAACGGCAACCTTTCAACTGGATCTTCATTTTCGGAAAGGGGCAAAGTCTGCAGGAGCCAAATATGTCGAGTAGAATGGGCGTGGAAGCGAACTAATGTTGTTTTTCGCAAGAGACTCATGTGCGAGGAGAGCTTGGTGAGAGGGTGCATTGTCATGGTGGAGCATCCATTTTTTTTCACACAACAGATCTGGTCACTTTCACCGAATGCCCTCCACAGATTGCTCATTGTTAAAATTGCAGATGACCTCACACACATGAACACAATAGCAGTATTTTCTCAGTCCCCAGTGACAATGAACAAAATCCTTTGAAAAGCTGATTTATGAATGTTGAGGAGATGACAATGAACAAAAGGACTATAATTTACTGTATTTGTGGAATTGTGATGCCATTGTTGGGGAGATGTGCTACCTGTCCCAGAACTTTTTGATCGCACCTCGTAAAAAGGATATCTTATCATTTTGGGTTAATTAATGCAGTTTATTGAGTTAAGTAATGAAATACATTAACACTTTCATCTCGTTATTGAGCTGATGGTTTAAAAAATTCAGTATGTATTGCTTTCCCCTACCCGGATGCTTTGAGAAAGTTTTTTTTAACAATTATATGATGAAGAAATAAGAATGAACTCGTGTGGAATGGCCTGGATAGAAAGGAAAAAAAAAAAATTCTTACCATAAAAAACATCCAAGATGTGAAATGCATTGAGAATGACATAACCTTGGAAATAAGATGTTTTTTGTGTAAAAGCTTTTTGCTCCCTATACAGTTATAAAAATGGCAACAATCACAACAGAAGAGCACAAGGGCTTTTTTCTTACGGTTTATTTAACTATTGAATTTTGATTACAAAAGAAGAGATCAGCAGAGATACTAGAGAAGAGCATTAATTCAGTAATGAAAAATTTAAATAATTGCATAGTAATTTCATCTACATACATATCTTTTCATCTTTCATTCATACTTTGTTTTGGATTGATTATTTTACTATTTTAAATTGAATTTCTACAGTAGTCTCCAATTCAATTCATTGATTAAATTAAATAAAAGATTAATGTTTTCTTAGAAAGCCTATTTTGTTGCCTTGGCCAGTAATGGTGAGCGAAGATAATTTGTAATGTGATGAGAATGAATCATTGTAATTTCTAGGGATGCAATTTAAAAAAATATTTTTCAGCAATCCTGAGGACTCTAAAACAAATTATCCAAAATTTGGATTTCTGATCAAAATTGAAAAAGTTTTTATACGTTCCCTTATCAGAAAACATTTCTGGTAGATAAGGGAGATAAAATACGGGGTGTGCATAAAAAACATTGTATTGTATTACAACAATATAAAACCTTTTTTGAATGTAATCACATAATCATGTACCATTTTCAGCATGTTATAAAATAACGTCAAAAGTTTTTTTATCTCGTATATTTGTCTATTGTTGAAACCGCTCATAGGAGACACTGGCATCGATAGAACAAACATGTGCCGAGTAGTATGGTTTGCCAAAAAAAAAAAAAATCGCCAATCGATGTTCAGAAGACCTTGTAGCTGACATGATGTCACTCAGATTTTGATGGGCTTCAAAGATAAGCTGCTCTGATTTCCTCTACAAGGTGAAACAATTAATAAACGAGACTGGAGCAATTTAACAAATATAAGACACATTTCTGCAAAACTGTTTAATATTTTTCAAAGTAGTTTTATCTTCTGAAGCTAGTTTTATATTGCAGCATTCCTACAAATTTTGAAAACATGCTTCAAAGTCCTCTGTCTTAACGCTTCCAATGTTCTTTTTGACCTCTCTGTATTCTCAAATGTGTCCTTTCACACTTGTTTTTACCTTTGGGAAGAGGAAAAAGTCTGGTGAAGACAAATCTAAGGGCAATAAAGCTCCACAATTCCGTCACTGGTTAAGAACTTTGACAAGCACCGCTGTGTGTGCTCTGGTATTATCATGCAGTAAGAACCAACTCCCTTTTGTATGAAATTGTGGCCATACTTGATGGATTCTCTTAAACAGACGCTGCAAAATCTCCCTGTAGTACTCCTTATTGACTGTTTGTCAGGCGGAACAAACTCCTTATGGATAATGCCAGTGCTCTAAAACAAAGTGACAAGCATTACTTTTGTTCTTGAGTTTTCAAACAAGATGGCATTTCTGTTTTCGCAGGGATGTTGTTTTGTTTTGGGGTCATATTGTTAGCACCAGGTTTCATCCTGTCACAATTGAATCCAGAAAATTCGTGTTGGCATCTGCAGCCATGACGAATTTTGTGCAAGCATCCACTCTGTTTTGTTTTTGTTCATCTGTTAAGAAATGTGGCACAAACCGAGCACAGAGTTTCCTTTTGTCCAAATCTTTTGCAAATATTAGGCGAATTGTTTCTCGGTTAATGTTTAAGTATTCTTTAATGAAAGTATATGTCGTTAGGAACAATGACAGTGATCTTTTGATTGCAGCATTCACACCACAGCAACGATGAATGGGCGAGCTATTTTTTTTTACTGACCATTGGTTTGTAGAAGGCCATCTATTTGTTTATTGACCATTGGAAGGCAAAAAGCCTGTAGGAGACAAAATCTTTTCTATTTAAATTATCAATTTGCAAAATGTAGATAACAGAAGAGGTCATTATAAGGTGAAATCAATATATAAATCAATAAAGGGAATGATTGAATTATTTTATATTTAAGCATAACACTAATCATCTCACTACAACATGATCTCATGTTAAGGCAGATGCAAAAAATATGCCACTATATGGAAGGAGCACTGTGCACCGTACTGTTGTGATACATCCATGAAATTAATTTTAAAATAACACAGGGAATTAAGTCCCATAAGTCCGTCTAGGGTTTTGGAATTCGATAAAATAATAATCATGAAAAACAGCGGAAATGCTCTATTAGTTTCTTTGTAATAGGCATTATGGTGCACTGATAGATTTAGCCACTGAAGGGCAGTCATAACATTGGATTAATATGCTTCTCGAGACAACTCTCCTCTTCTTCTGTGGCCTTCAGTCACCTGACATATATGATTTGTTCTTATGGGATTATGTCAAAGATCGTGTGTTAGTGTCCTCTCTGCCACATGAGTTAGCTCAGCTGCGAAAGAGGATCATTATGAGCGTTTTTGCTATATCTGTCAACTTACTGTTCTATCGACTTCCAAAACCTCAGAGGAACTTCTGAATTGGCCTGCATGTTAACAAAAATTAAATTCTCATACTAAGAAAAATTGAGTTACTAATTATTTCCTTTATTTGTGCATTAGATTAATACATCAGTGCAACTAACTCTGGTAGCTTGAATTTTTACTGCTGCTGTCTTTCACAAGGTTCACGATCTTGCTCTACATCTTCTCTGGTTGGTTAAAATTTGCAATAAATATTTTTGTGATGAGTAAGATAGCATGTTTGAAAAACGTAATCGTTGTTTTTTAAATTGAATTTCAGGTTTGTCACGGCTTGGATTACTACTATTATATAAAGCTTGGCTACATTTCAGCGACAACACAATATAGTTATTGATTAAAAAAACAGAAAAGAACTGAATAAATTTTTTTGTCTTCACATCAGTTTCAAATACTGAAGAACGAAACTAGAAGAACAGGCCAAACCTATTATGCAACAATTTCAAATAAAACAATTTAACTCAAACTTCTTAAACATAAAACTTAACCTTCAGGTTTTTGTTAATCAATTAAATTATGTTAAAGTGTGGTGCATAAGTTTGTAGAGTTAAGATAAGTTTGTTGAGTTTGTTGTCCTGATGCAGCTAATAAGTTGATAATTAAGAAATTATGAGTTTTAAATTTAAAGATTGTTGACTTTTATCGGTTTATATAATGATTGTTGAGATTATTAGTTTATATTTAAGTACAAATTGTGATCTATTAATTTTGTACAAATAAAATTATGAAAGAGCATTATTTGTTGTGTGTACATATGCATAAATAGTGTAATTTTCAGAATATAATACGCGTGAAATTGGTAGAACAGATACAATACAACAAAGGGAGAACAGAGTTTCCGACTAGTTTTGCCATTTATTCCCGGCTTTATCAAGGATATAAGCTACACTAGATGCTTCTCGCCCTTATATACAGAAATATGGTACAATGGATAACATACAAAGAATGGCATGACAAAGGCAATGAATAATAAGTATAATGAAGGTAGAAGTAAAATAAACAACACAGGTGTAAATTGATTGGATCAGAATACCAGGGTGTCTAGCAAATAACAGAAAAATAGAATACAATAAGTGAGTACATAAACGAATAAAGAAAGGTTGATCCATAAAAGAATATAAAAAAATATAATAAAATAAGATAAAAAGAGAATTAGAGTAAATCTGAGATGGAATTAAGAATGGAAAAAATGTCAAAAACTGTTTGACAGTTAAGGAGGAGGTCAGGAGAAGAGTTCTTGGCTTTGAAAATCTCTATGGATTCCAGAGTTGCGGTTTTAAAAGGGTCATTACAGAAGTGGAGAACGGACATCACTTCTTCACATTTCTTAGGTGTGTGCCCCTGTGATGATGAGATGGTTTGCATAATGGAATCTGTCATCTTTTTTTATGGAATGACTTCTTATGTTCTTTAAATCAAACAGCGAAATTACGGGATGAAAGTCCTATGTAGTACTATGTGAATTATGTGAAAATTGGGTTTTTAATGTCAATTTCTGAAGATTGCTGAACATCAGCCATAGACTGCCAATTGTTGGCACTTCATGTAGCCTCAACGTCATAAATGCTTAGCACAATGCCTACCATACATAGTATAAGCAGGAATGGATGAGGAATCTAGTGTTGATAACAATAATAATTAAAATTACAACTTAAACTCTGTTAGAGTAATATTTTTTATTATTTGACTGAAAATGGCACATGAAAGAATATTTTCTTGGTCTCCTTTTCACAATCCTGCTCAATGAGAACAAAACAGATGCAGGATAATCTAAATAGAGAAATAAGCTGAGCCAGGGGTATATGAAGAGCTGAGCTGAATTTTGTGTATCATTTTTCTTCATTCTATTTGAATTGATTGTCATTACAAGATACAGTACATTAATTCACTATTGTTTTTTTTTGGTAATGTGATGTTCATTTGTTTTGTTTACAATGCAGTGAGTGTGTATATATAATACACGGTTGCGTATTATACATGGGAATTTTTTCAAAATTCAGACACATATTATACACTGATGCATATTATATTCCAAAATTTATGGTAGATTAAAATTTTAGAAGTTTTCTTTTTTAAATTTTAAAATGATAACGCCATTATTGTTGGTATTCACTGCTTTGTACGGGTGGATGGTGGAATGAGTTTTAGTTTCTAACATCCATCGGACAATTCTGGAAAACGTTAATTCCATCTGTGTATTTTGGAAACACTGCAATAATTTTATCTCGCTACAATTCATTTCACTTTACTAATTGATGATTTCCCTTTTTACACCAGATGAAATAAAGGAAACAATGAAAAAGAAAATCAAAATTTTTTTTTTTTATAATTAAGAAAGAAGATGCAACAGCTTTATCTTAATCCGATATTACACATCAAATGTATTGACATGCCTGATAAATGCATTCTAAACCTTAATGCAATTGCTACCAGCCTATTGAGCATCTATGTCATACAAGAAAATAATAAGTAAGAACTGCTCCAAGGTAAAGATAACATGAAAAATGGAAAGAAAAATTCCGCGATCTGGATTAAAACCAGGAACACAAGTATCCAGCTCATGGGGTCTACCAAATTCTTATTGACTCCATTCTTATTTATCATTTTACGAGTTTTCATCAGCTTTCTGATGGTTTAGAAGGGAGGTATTCCCAATCTGCAAGCCGGTTGCCTGTCCTATCATTGGCCTTCCTCGTCGACTGCTTTGAAGTCTAAGGACACTTAGGCACAGCCTTGCTATATCGTGTCTACAGTAGCCCAGTAGGTAGAGGCAACGAGCTGGATAGTTGTGATTCCTGGTTCTGGAATTGTTGATTCCGCTTTTCATGTCTATATCTATGTCACATCTTGTGGAAGACTGGAAAAGCTACATTCAACTCTAGTTCTTATTACAGGTTTGTTAGTCATATACATTTTACCTGATTTATCCAACATAATTTTCCATTTATCCATGGTCTGTTTTATAACTGCAGCTACAATTCACAGGTTTTCCAATACCTCAACCCCCTCTAGTGAGCTGAAGCCATAACAGAACAGTGGGTTGCTTCCTCCTAATAGCCAGTGCGCGAAGTTGTTTTCTTTGTTACGTACGCTATGGGGATCCCCTAAAGAATTATTTTTATAGTAATATTTATCAAAAATGTTTCTTTATAACTGTAATAAAAATAGAATTTACTTTTGTGTGACGACCAATTTGGATGTACTTCTTTATTATTTGATTTTTTTGTCCCATACGCTGAAGGCTTGGTCCACTTGCAAAGTTAATCAGTACATGCAGTATCATGAGGAATTTATTTCAAGCCAAGCGAGTGAAAGTACAAGATGGCATACAAGTCAGCACCAATATGATGACATGTTTTTGATAAGCTAATATTTAAAGAAATTCTTGTTGAAATATAATAAAGAAAAAATAAATCATATTTCAGTTTCAGTCAGTAAAATTAATAAATTTCACATTAAATATAAGCTTATATATAGCACTCTTTTTAAATTGTATTTAAATAAATATTAAGTATTTTGAGCCTAATATAAATTGTTTTACCCAGCTGGACAACCACAGTATGCATCAGTAATTTTATCTTTTCCATAATTTATGCAGACTGAATACCATCCAGGCCTCTATGAAGCTTTCACTATGCCAAAACGTCCTGCTTGTTTACTTGGTAAATTTTCAGCAATCAAAATTCCTTTAACATATTCAGCCAAAGCATATTTATACTTTTTTGCAGAAACGTATTTGGTAAAATGTCTTATTACTTCATCAGTGATTACTGGAAAACTTGACAGAGATTTGCCCCATCGTTTGTGATACTGTTTCATTGCACTTGCATGTTGATACTGAGATCACGCACTGTAGATTGAAATTCCCGCCTGCTTTTATACTTCATTAAACGCCTACAGGTGGCACCATGGGTATCGTGCATGCACAGAAAATTAAAGGAAAACCCATGAATTTCTGAATAAAGAAATTTTTTTCCTAAGTTACTGTAAAAATAGATATTGATCTACTTGGAAAAGTGTGCGTTTTCAATTGCTGATAATTTATTTGGGATAAACCAATTTTATTTCTTGTCCTAAAAAGAGTCACAGTGGTCCAAAATATGGTGATTTTGAATGCCCAAGAAAGAGTATGTGACATGAATAAGAAGAAATTGCTCAGGAAATGCAGAAAAATCAACAAAATCCAGAAGCACGAGAAAACTATCATGGCGCCTAGCAACATTAGGAACTGGTTATTACTTCGATAGGTGACTGCATGGGAATCCCAGGTGCTGTGGATTTTCTGGACAAATCAACATACTCTTATTTAATAACAATTTACTCTTATTCTTTAATTTTCATTCAATCAAATTCTTTTTAACACTTAATTCAAGAAACAATGCAGTGCATTATCATATTCACTTTAATATTATGATTAACCATTCAGTGAAGCGAGTTCTTACTCCTCCCCCCGTGCTTCGGAGGGCATGTTAAGCCGTCGGTCCCGGATGCTACTACCACCACCTTGTAGCATTCGTAAAAAGCTGGCAGAAGCTCAAAAATGCATCTCCCAACCCGTCTGGTCAGCGTGGGAGATTAGACCAAATTAGGGAAAGTTGGTGGTGGAGAGGGAAAAAAATAAAAATGGAAACAAATACAGATATCTTGGTGTGTGGTTTTTGGTAAAAAACTCTGGACGAAACAAAAAAAGGCAAAAAAAGAAAAACGTTAAGAAATGGAGAGTCTTTGTACTGTCCTTTTTGATGAAGTTGATGGAGGCCTTACAGTACATAATGGGAAAGAAAACACGCACAATTGCGACCGGTTTTGCCTTTTATTCCTGGCTTTATCAAGGATAAACATGTTGCTTTATTGCCTTTAATGCTAGGGGAAATGAGAAGAATGAGCCTAAAGATCTGAGCATGCAAAAGAACTTTAAATTACATAGAGAAAGTAGAGAAGATGCAGGACGGCAATATCCCCAAAAGCTACTGGGGAGCAGTGAGAAAAACAAAAAAAATATAAGGTGGTTGCAGAAAAAGGCTGAAGGAATAACCAATGAAATTGTGAAAGAATGGTGCAGCAATCAAGCAAATAGAAGGGCAAAGGTCATGCTGGAGTTAGTACACAGGGAAATAAGAAAAAGGAACACAAAGATAAAGCATGTAGGATATTGCAACTATTATAGTGAAATTAAAGAACACCTGCAAAGGGAAAGGTATACTTGTATGAGAATAAAGGACAAGGATAGGGCACTATGGGCAAAGGCGGGAAATAAATGGAGGACTGGGAAAAAAGGGTTTTCAGAGGATGAGAAGAAACGTAGAGGGTGCAGAAAAGTAGAGGAGACTGCGGAACACATTCTCTTTATGTGCGAGGAAACTGGAAGTAGCAAGACAAACACACGCCAAAGTAAAATGCAAAACTGGGAGAAAATATTATTAGGGGAAAATTTAGTTAATTGGCAAATATACTTCTGGCAAAAAAAAAAAAAAAGAATTTGAAATCTTACACACATATAGCATTGGTGGCATACAAGAAATGATTCAAATTGCAAGACAATATGTCCAAAAGAACTTTGTATAGGGTGGCTCCCATGCTCCACCTGGAGAAGAATTGTTCCAACCAGATTTGCATGAAATCGTCAGTTTTGTATCTGCATTGTACTGGAACAGTTGACTGTAGCTGTGGTCACAACAACTGTAATGCCTTACACATGCTGCTGTGCTACTGTACAACAACTCACGGAGTTTGACGGAGGTGGATTGTGGGATTCGAGAGGCTGGATGATTCCATCGGCGTATCGCGGCGCAGATCGGTCTTCGTGTTTCTGAGGTGGCTCGATGTTGTCACAGTAGTTTATTGAAGGAACGCACTCATGTAGACCTAGTTCTGGATGCCCACGCACTAGTGATCCACACCAAGACCGTCAAATCCTACAAGAAGCTTTGAGCAACTGTACGGCATCCACAGCAGAGATAAGGGCCAGAGTGGCAAGACGGACCATTGGTAACCGTTTGCTAGCTGCAGGACTGCAGACACGAATCCCTCTACCCAGACTCCCACTTCTGCAAGAACACCGCGGTGCGCGATTCCAGTGCGCTGCGAAAGAGCCGATTGGAGACCTGAATGGAGGTCTGTGGTCTTTAGTGATGAAAGCAGATTCTGCATGTACACCAGTGATGGACATGTATATGTGCGGCGAAGAGCAACAGAGCGCCTCTTCCACAGTGCATCCGTCTACGGCACACAGATCCAACCCCTGGCATAATTGTGTGGGGTGTGATCAGTTACAACTCGCGATCACCGTTAGTGTTTATGGATAGAACATTGAACAGCATTCGGTACGTCCAGCAGATTGTGGTACCTGTTCTTCTGCCCTTCTTGCAACAGGAGGGTAACATATTTTTCCAGCAGGGTAACGCCTGTCCACACACGGACCGTGTTAGCTTGCAAGCCTTACAGATCTCTAGATCTCCAGATTTGTCGTTAATTGAGCATGTGTGGGACATGATGCAAAGGGATATATAGTAAGGGTCCTCTCCCTTACAAGTAGGTTTATAGGAATTTTTGTTTTCTTCACAGAACGCTGCGAGCGCTGATGTCGCCGCTGTAGATCGCTGATTGGCTCTTTAATTTCCATGGAAATACGATGCAATCATTAAATGCACACGAAACGCTTTAACATGTGGAATAAAAGGGTTAAAACAATCAACCCTTTTGTTAGGGTTAAAAGGAGCTAGGAACCATAAAAATATTTGTAATTTTAAAAATGTTTTAAGTTTGCTTTATTTTATTAACTTTTTTTTATTATTAAAAGTAAATAAAGAATGGTTTGTTAGGCTTTTTACACGCCAAACCTCAGATGTTTAAGTTATTAATGAAAATAGGATAGAAAATTTTTTATATGTTATGACATAAGCTCGGAAAGCAAAAGCATATTCTTTCTTGAATATGAAAGAACAATAATGCCATTTTCAATACATTTTCAATTCAGTAAAAACCGGCAATTTTTTTGTAATATAGGTTAAGAAAATTAGGGCATAACTGCTTGATGCTAAGGACATCACGACTGGATTGGCTTCCTGCAGTAACACACAAAGAAATAAAACATATTACCGTAATTATCAGCAATATTTGCAAATAAAATTTACTGAACGCAAACAACGTGCACTAAAATGAAATCGGTAGAGACTGCGGCCATGAACGTGTCAGGCGTGAGCACTTGGCAACTCATTGTTTGTGAAAAACAGACACAACAATAAACACCATTTCACCTTTCATCTCTTGAGTGGCGACAACAGCACTCGCAGCATTCTGTGAAGATAACAAAAATTCCTATCAACTGCTGCCATTGAAGATGATATACCCTTACTATATATCCCTTTGGACATGATGGGATGTAGCATTCATCGTTGCTGCACACCAGCTGCAACAATTCCCGTATTACGCCAGTATGTTCAGGAGGCTTGGAACAATCTACCCCAAAGACGATATCCAGCATCTTTATGAGCGTATGCATGCAAGAGTTGAGGCCTGCATTCAAGCTCGTGACGGTTATACGACCTACTCATGTGGTCTATTGGGGAATAGGAGCCACCCTGTACAACGTTCTTCTGGATGTCTTGCAATTTGAATCATTTCTCATGTGTCCAAAATTTCAAATAAATTCACCCATTCCTTCTAGGTGTTGAATTTTTCTTTTGTCAGCAGTTAAATTTTTAAAAGAAACAGAGAGGAAAGAAAAGAGTGGGGGGTTTGAACCAGAAGACTAAACCAGCAAGTATTATTACAAGCGATAAAACTATGCAACTCTTTCTGTGGTGTTCATATAGTTTAATAGTTCTTTCTTTCATCCATCCCTGGTATAATTAATGTATGAAACGGTTCATAACGTGACTGTTTTCACTGAAATATACTGTACGGAAAGATGCATATGTAATGAATTTGTACTTGAACAACATGTATTTCCAGTTTTTGTATATACAAAATAAGAAATAAAACTGAATCTATCTATCTATCTATTTTATAACATTTCTAAAAATCTATAAATGCTTTTAAAATACTTGTAAAATTATTTTGTTAAAACTAGCATTTTGCATGCACGATTATCTGAAAATAAATTTCATAAAAACAAGTTCATAACAAAAATGCTCATACAATGATATAATTGCAGTTCTGCTCTTCACCTACATTTTGATCAGTGTTTTGTGAGCATTTTATATTATGAACTTTTTTTTATGAAATTTATTTTTAGGTGATAATGTATGAAAAATTTAGAATATTTTAGAAACATTTCTAGATTTTAGAATATTTTAGAAGCATTTCTAGATTTTAGAATATTTATAAAAACATGTACAATTATAATTTTGGAAAATGTTACAAATATTATCATACGAATATTTTAAAATTTATTAAACTTAGAATTTTTTTTTTTTATCATTAATTGACGAGGTAAAAATAAATTTTATATTTATGATGAACTTAAATAAGCCTCAACATATTTTGGTTCGTTTAGAACATATCTCTCATTGGAATTGCTATTCGAAATACGTCGTTTCGTTATAAGTCTTTTTCGGAACATTCACCCTGTAAAATGAAAGCGGTTCCACATGCGCAAGCATTTATCATTTCCTAGCAACGCACGCAACGTCACTTCCCTTAAGCGTTAAGTGGGACGTAGGCAGACGATTTTTGTTTGCCTTCAATGAGTTCAGCTGCTGCCAATAGCGGATGGACGACGCCGGACTTGCCGTATGTATAGCCCTGCATTAGCCTCTTTTCTCCTTTAATCTCTGCATTCTCTCTCGCTCGCTCCTGCTCTCATGTTTACCTCCTTCCACGCTCATTAACAAATCGATACTTACCGCCAAGATAATAACGATAGCGTACTTTAAAGCTGAACTAAAGGCTAAGAAAGCGCATGGAAGGATAATCTGGCTTAAATAACGAGATTAGCTTAAACACGTCATTGAGTAAGTAAATTATTTTAGCTGCAATTAATCGTGCATGATATATATATCGAGCGTGTTTATTCTTTACAAATATTTTAATGATGATCACGTGAATATTGATTTCGTGATTTATAATCTAAAATAAACAGGAGCTGAAGCTTAACGCTAATAGGCATGAAGATGAAGTACTTAGTGAGTGAGAGGAAGGTTTCACGGTTTTTCTGTTTCGAAATTTGTTGTATTGTAATGCAGTGCATGTTTAATTGATTTCAGGTTGAGAATGGGTTTGACGCGGAGCCGCTATTCGACCCGACGATCTTCGAGCGTCTCGACTGGGAAGAGAGAAAACACAAATTCCGTCCGGTGATATCGCCTATCAACCCCGGAGAGAATCTGAAGCTGAGGCCTTTGCAAGCAGATGACTATAATAAAGGTTGGTTGGTGGTTCTATTAAAGTGGAGCACCTTGCAGCATGGATTAAATTGATTAACCCAAAATAATGTCAAATAAACGGGCAGGGGGGATCCAACGAAAGCGAGTTTTAGATTGGTATGCGAACTCTAATGTTGACCTCATTCTCTGTCCTTTAAGGTGAAGCTAACCTATATTTTTCGACTGGATTTCTTAACCTTGTGCTTTTTACACGTGCTTAAAAGTTGTTTTTTAGTAGCTCTGAAAATAGAAAAGTAAACAACATCGTTATATTCAATCTCATTTATGATCCTTCTGAAAAATTAAGATAAAAATTAATATCAGGAATATCAGATTAGCCTCTTAATTGGTACAAAAATAACTTCCTGCAAGAGTAGGTAACACTTGAGAGCAGGGTTTCAACCTAATCAAATGATAATAAACATTCTGCTCTGTCCTTGGCTACCAAACAACCCTTGCATCATTCACTGTCATTGTTCCGTATATGCTTTATGTTTACAGTGCTCCCTCTATATAACGGGATTCTACATAACACCAAATTTATAATTGCAAGTCCATATAACGAAGTTTTTTTTCCAGAAAATAAACACTGCAGACATAAATGAGTTTGCAATTTTTATTTTCCGGAAAAAAAAACTTCGTTATATGGACTTGCAATTATGTAGAGTTATAAATTTGGCGTTATGTAGAGTGTCGTTATATAGAGGGAGCACTGTATTCATATTTCTAAAACTGCATATAAACAAGAAATTAACCACCTGGAGAAGGGTATAGGAAAGTAGCAGAATCCCTGAGGTCATCTACTTTTACCCCTTTATCTGCACTTTTTAACCCCCTCCCCCCAACCCGAAGTTTTTAATCAAAAAATTGATTTTCTCAATCATAGTATTTACTGTAAAATCTTGAATACAGGCCCGGGCTCTTATTTGTCTCAATGTCTCATAATGAGAAGTTTGTAATGAGACCCTTCGAATGAGAACTTCTTTATATGCAGAAGTGGCAAGGGTAAGGCAGCATGGGATTGGTCGAAATTAGAAATGGGTTAAATGAAGCGGCCAATAAGAAGGCATACACATGAAAAGACGTTTAATAATCTGAAAGTGAGGAAAAACGCCGGAATTTATATCTATGAGCCGAAAAAAGACCGGGCGTTGAATCGATTTTTAACATCTCATCCGGCTTTTATTCGAGACTGGCGTGTATTTGAATACCCGGCCTGTATTCAAGATTTTACGGTAGCTCTATCTACTTTCGTTTCTCATCAGTTTTGATCAAATGTCATATCACATGACATATGTTGCCATAATTCTAAAGACCAAGGGACTCCCACTCCCCACAACTCTGGCCCCATTGGGACAATTTGGTCCAAACTTCATAGTAATGTAGATCTTGCATAGAGGAATCCGCATACCAAATTTCACTCTTTTACAGTCCATCCATTTTATCCTGGCAAGAATTTTTAATGATCTTTCCCATTGAAAGGGAAGATCTAAGGAGGAAGATTAATGTTCTAAGGAGGAAGATTTGTGGAAGGGTGGAAAGGGAGATAAGGAAAAGTGGAGGAAGTGAGGATTTTTGTTTATATTTTTGGAAAACACTTTCTTTTAGCTTTGATTTGAATATTATCTTTTATTTATTTATTTATTTATTTTTAATTGTTTATTTGTATATAGAGACAGTCGAACTTCGAAACAACGGACTAATTGGAAGGAAAAATGGTCCGTTGTTTTGAGGTATTGTTTTTCATGGTATAAAAACATAGTACATATATGTAAATAAATTTTAACATAATTTTAATTAACACGTAAGTAAATGTCAAAAGCAATAAATGTAAAAAATATTCAAAATTGTTCTTCTATTATTTTATTAAAATGAAATAAAGACTTGGTAAGACATATATATATTTAATGAGGGAATTTGACAAGAAATTGTTTCAGCTGCCACCATGATTACTACAGAATATTTTAGAGAGAAGTGCTTGTTATGCCGGGGCCATATTACTCAAAGATGGAGGAAAGTGAAAGTGGTGGTGGCAAGTCACTGTTGCACTCGCTTTCTGGAAAGAGAGAGTTATGGGGGACTTCAGATTTGAAGGAGGAATCCAACTTTGATCGTTTCCTTTTACAATACTGTTTACGAATTATTAGTTCCCGTAATGTGCGAAGGTGTTCATAATAAGCACAGATATCACAATTGTCGGTCACATCAACGAACGTCGGCCATTTTAGATCTCACCACCAGTTGGCTGATCATCTGACTGCCTATTTCTTTTTTATAGGCTACTAATCCAGCCACTAATCTATTTTATGTAATTCAGGTGGCTGTATGTGAATAATTTTGCTCTAAAGAAATAAGACTAATAGCTAAATTATTCGAAAATATCAGATTCGATCCGCTATGCTGAATTTCCATTCAGACCATCTGAAAATTTGTCTGTTGTTTTAGGGTTCGTTAATTTGAAGTTCGACTGTATATATTTCCACCCTTCCCACTATTATAGACCAACCTTCCTCCTAGAAACAGTCTCCCCTTTCAGTGATAAAATGGATGGACTGTCCATATCCAAATACCTCGCAGATCTTTTGGTCCCCTCTAACTCCTGCCCCCGTAATTCCGACCCCAGTGGGCCAATCAAAACTAAATTAAATAGTGAAGGAGGACATGCTCATGGTAAGCTCATTCGGAATTTCAACTTTCTAAGTGAAAAAAATGTAGAAAATGAAGGGAACAGGCAGATGGACAGTCAGACATTGTGAAACCCATAAGTTCTCCGCTTGTACTAATCCACAAAGACTTATGAGGCAAAAGATACCAGTTACGTGGATTAAAGGTTTACACTTTCTTTATAGTTTGTTTAATTCTACAATTTTCTTACCATTTTGTTCCAAAACTGTACTTTATTAAGTATTCCTGTGATTGATTTCTGCAATGTTTTCTCTGGCTTCCTCCTCCTCCTCCCACATTTCCCACCCAGCATATAGTTGGTTAATCAATCAATCATTAATCATTTGTTCCACATTTTCAAATCTTCTCAAAGAAGATTTGTTGACTACATCCAGTCTATATTTCTCTTTACTTCACAAATATCTCTTACATTATCATTCAGAGCACGGTCCCATCTGCTCAGGTCAGCTATACCTTTTAGAAATCTCAATACTACATAGTGGAGAAAAACTGATCATTAGAGTTCTTCCTAGAAATGAAAAGGGTGGCTCTTTAAAAAGAGCATCCCTACAGCAACGCATAATTCAGAAACTACTTGGAATTCAATCAAATTTTAAAGGTGTATGCTGGTGTATCTACTCTACTATTCCCCCAAATTTAAAAATCCTAGCTGGCATAGAATCTGATTATAATTTTCATAAATTGGGCACATGGCACTTACCATCCTCGATACCAACAAAATAAAAGAGGAATAGAAAATCAGGAATGCAGTGGCCGCTCAGTACTTGAAATTTTTATCGCCAGTGGTTTAGCCAATAGTGATTTTCTTTAAGCCAGAATCTCATGTTTTTAGCCAAAATTTAAAATTAAAAAAAATAATGTTCCTAATAAACAACATATCCTTTTAATCACATGATAATCTCATTTTCGAGGCTGAAAATAAAAATTTTCCATATTAATAGAATTAGCCAAGTATATTCGCCAAATGTGATTGTTTATTCGTGATTAGTTGAACTGTCGCCACTGGCGATTTGGCGAGCAGACTGTGCGGACACTGGGAATGTAAACAATACTTTAATTGAGGATTTGATTTTAATAAATTAAAATTAAAAATAAATTTCCTCCACTTCAGAAGGTCGGAGACCATGAGTGAGATTACAGTCCTGATCATCCAGCACACAAAGAAAAAAGACAGTGTATGGCTACAAATAAAGTAGATGAATCGGAGCAATCAGAAGTTGTTGCTGATGAAGATTTCATATTATTGACTGATGAAGCAAATACATTAGGAAAAATCGTGTAATTGCATTTGCAGTTATGCCAGGAAACCAAAACAAATGGTACACAAACTTGTACATTGGGAAGAATTGACAATTTCTGATCATTCATTTGCACAGCGTCAGAATGTTTAGGTTACTAATTCTAAAAACTCAAACTACTTTTCCTTATTCCCTTCTTCCAAACTTGCAGCCTTAAGATTGCATGGCCACATGAAAAATTACAGAAATTATTGTTGAACTTGTTAATAGGAAGTAACAAGAAATTAATCCTCCCAAAGAAGGTATAGGAAAGTAACAGAAGCCTTCACTTCATCTATTTTTTACCCCTTTATCCGCACTTTTTAATCTCCCGTGTTTTTTCTTTTTTTTTTTTTTTTATCAAAAAATAGATTTTCTCGAATGTAGTATTTAGAAAATATAAAAGAACCCTATCTTCTTTCCTTTCACACCATTTTCAATCAAATGATATATCACATGCCATAGTTCTAAAGACTAAGCGACTGCTATCCCCACATCTCCAATCCCACTGGGACAATTTGGCCCAAACTTCGTAGTAATGTAGATTTTTGCCCAGAGGAATCTGTATATCGAATTTCAGTCCTTTATATACCCAAATATCACATAGATCGTTTGGTCCCCTCTAACTCCCACCTTCATAATTCCGACCCCAATGGGCCAATCAAAACCAAACTACAAAACTAACCTTCTACTTCAAAAAATGCAGAAATTATGGAGGAGATCGACGGACAGACATTATAATAAAGAAACCCCCACATCCTGGATACATGTTTAGTAAGAAACCTTTACAAAAGATTAGATAAAGCAAATGGGGAAGAAGATGCTGAACATTTAGTTATTAGTTTCAGAGAATATCAGTGAAGTAATTCCCGAAAAATGCTAATGGTGACTTTTACTGAGCAAACATTTATGCAATCAATCAATAAATAAGTCTATTCAAATTCACCTTCATTGAAAACTCCGGAGACTATATTGCCTTGAGTGCACTTCTGTTTCGTTCTAATTTACAGATCTTTAATTTGCATTTAAAATCAAAGAAAATAAAAGGCAGCATATGATCTACATTTTTATAAAGTCTGTTTTTTTTGTTTGTTTTTTTGTGAAGAATATCATGTGGTTCCAGTTCAATAAGTGATTTATGGTAGAATCATAATGATATTATAAAATAAAGTGAAAAATATTTATATTTTATAAATTTGCTATTATACAAAATAGTCATTCAGATTAAATTAAGGAGCTATCTTCAGGTCTTTGATGATAATGTGAAAAAATTTTTTGCTGTTTAAATAGAAAAAGAAATTAAAAATTTTAAATTATACGCATGTCCTTGAAGATAGTTTTTCCTTAATGTAATAAAAAAATAAGAAGACTACATTTTCAACATAATTATACATATTCAAAATTAATTGGTTAGTTACATCATAAATGAAGCTGTGCATTGCCAGGGACAGAATATGTAATGAATGCTTCAGTGCTATTGTTTCTTAATATTAATGATTGGAATTATTTTTTTAAGAGAAAATCAGCACATTTAAGATATTTAGGTCATGAAACCAATTAAAATCACTTTACTTAATCTCGTTCTTTTTCTCTTTACTTTGACAGGTATTACTTCATTATTATCACAATTAACTAAAGTAGGTGAAATATCACCAGAAAAGTTTTTAAGTAAGTTTTTGTTCTAAAAAGATATCCAAATAGTGTTAAGGGAAAAAGAAAAATGTATAGTAAAAGAAGGTTTGTGGATTTTTTTTTTTAAAGTATTTTTCTCTTTTAAGGTTCTTTCACGAAAATGAAAGCATGTCCCAATACTTATTACATAACTGTGATTGAAGATTTAACGACTGGACAGATTGTTGGTAGTGCAACTTTACTCGTAGAACAAAAGATAATACACTGTTGTGCTCAGGTAAATAATGAAATGATTAAATGATAATTTCTAGGTAAAACTTTTTGGCAGTCTATATTCAGGGTTTTATTATTTATTCTAATTTGCAGAAAGGTTATATTGAAGATTTAGTTGTTTCTGAAGATTATAGAGGAAGACAACTAGGAAAACTGTAAGTGAAAAATATTGGGCATATTTATTTTATGATCAGATGTGAGCATGGGAAAAAAATTACTTGCTATTCTGAATCTATGCATTAGTATTTACTTAGCTATAAAATCTTCTTTTCAAAACCAATGAATTTACTTAGCCTCGGTTCTGGAACTTGGAAAATATTTGTGCAAAGTTTTTATTCAAAATGTGTTGTAATTACAGTCGTCCCTCCACAAGTCGGCAACCTGTTCCAGGCCCTAGCCGTCTTGTGGATTTTTCCAACTTGCGGAATTTCAAGATAGGTATTTGCATCTATTTCATTGCCAAGTTCCATTCGCATATGTATTCTTCAGTAAATTACCAGCTTTTGAAGAAGAAAATTACAATGGAAAATTAAACCAGATTAAATATAGTAAAACTTTTCCAAATTAAGACAATCTTAATCACCAATCAGAATTGTAATTTTTTAAGGAAAATGTAGCCACTTATGTGGGGAGGGGAGCCTCTATAATCAGTTGCCATTTTGAATTTCTTGGAAAATAAGCAGCTTGAAGAAAGTCAGCTTATATTAATTTTAATAATTAACTTTTATTAGCCCCCCCCCTCCCACCCACCAATAAAGGTTGTATGCATTAGGGGAACTATAAGATTAGTTAATTTTGAATATTTTAATCGTAATAATCGTCACAGATTTAATTTTTGTTGGCAAAAATCTCCAGCCGGAAATCATCAGAATGCAGACTTGCGGAGGGACGACTGTATAATGCAAAGCATCTTGTTCCAATTAATTCTCAACATTAAGGACTTTTTACTTGTTCCTTTGTAAATGTAAAGTATAGGGCAATTCAAAAAGATGGGCTCAATTTCACAACCTTTATTGAATGTGAATGAACTACAGATCATTTGAAAAAGAATGTCCCAAAGTTACAAATACTGCCATTAGAGTGCTCCTAAGTCTAGTTGTAAGCAGGATGGCCATTATGCAGCACAAGATTTTTTGCATTCATGAACGCTATCTGTACATTAAACATCTATAACTTTAATATGAGAATAATCCAATGTAATTTACCAGTACATCATCATTTACGTGCAATTTTTATTCAGAAAATACAACTGTATGATATTGAGCTTATCATTTTGAAACTCTGTAGAATCCTACTTTAGGATGACTGACAAGGAGACTCCTCATACTCTGACTCACTGAATTTAACAAAAAAAAATTCTGAGTAGCATTCACCCATGAAAAGCCATTCTCAAAAATTTTCTGACGAAATAATTAATAGTTTGTTTTTTTTTCAATGCATGCAGTTTATAAATACGGTATAATCTGCATTTTACATGTTGCGTTTTTCCTCTCTTAAACAAAAAAACAAACAAATGGGGTGCAGGCATCTACTGAGACTTAACTAATTCCACGATATAAGTAGTTGCGGCCTAATATTTACTTACAGTACCAATATAACAGCTCTCTGCTGCAGCTATAAAACAAGAACTTAATCCTCCCGAGGAAAATATAGGAAAGTAGCAGAAGCCCCGAGATCATCTATTTTATCTGCACTCTTTAACTCCCCCCCCCCCCCCAACCAATTTTTTGATTAAAAAAATTGATTTTCTCAAGCATAGTATTTAGAAAATGTAAAGGCATAGTATTTCCGATTGAATGATATATCATATGGCATATGTTTCTAAACAGCAAGTGACTGCCACCCCCACAACTCCAACCCTATTGGGACAATTTGGCCAAAACTTCATATTAAAATAAAGGAATTGCCTAGAGGTATCTGGATATTGAATTTCCCTCCTTTACATATAAATACAAGTAGAGCTTTTGGTCCCCTCTAACTCCCACCCCTGAAACTCCGACACCAGTAGGCCAATCGAACCAAACTAAATAATGAAGGTGCATATGGCCATAGTAAGCTACATTCCGAATTTCAACCTTCTACTTAAAAAAATGCGGAAATTATGAAGGGGACGGATGGACAGACAGATGGAGATTGTGAAACCAATAAGTAGCTCTATTCTTCCACGACTAATAATGATAAAATCAAATATTTCTAAAATTTTCGAGATCTTAATTATTTTTAAATTTTATTTAATTTCTATTATTGATGAAATTTGCATTTTAACATTTATTTTATGGGGTGATCCAAAAGTCAGTTCACCCAAAGATATATGTATATAAAGTAAAAATCATTAAACATACAGACGTCAAATTTTTTCAATGGATGTTCTTTAATCAATGCGGCACTGATTGAGCCTACAGTAAATGTTCTAAGTGGCCTCCATTCTCCTGCTTACACAAACGAATGTGACTGCACATTTTCTTGTAAATGTATTGCAACATGTCCTTTGGAATGGCATGGATTTCATTCATTCCATTGAGATTCAAGCTGTGTGAGCTGTACCTCCAGCCTGTTGATAATAACCTTGTCTGCATTCAGTACCATCTAACTACTCTACAAATTGTATGAATGTGTTGCAATAACGTTCCGCATTAACAGTGGTGCAACGCATTTCCAAGAATGTGTTGTGGAAGCAGCAAGAATGATCACACTCTTTCAGTCATTACCCAAGATTCATGACCATAGGTGAGAATGGGGACAAAGATAGATTGAAAACTGAGAGCTTGGCTCATTTCCTACTCACATTTTGTTACCACGGATTGCTGCAGTTTGTATCTGACACAGCTTGTGCACAAGTCCAAGCATCCAATTCTCTTTCCTGCCATCCATCAGTCTTAAATGCAGTCCTGAGATACTTGAACTTCTCTGCCTGTCTCAATGGGGCTCCCCTAACGTGGAAAGTGCAGTGAGCAGGCTGTGTTGAAAGCATAGGACCTCAGTCTTATAAGGAAACTCCACGTACTTTGACTCGCTGGTTTTGCTAAAAAAAATTCTACGAATAGTTTTTCAAAATAAAACACCCATGCAGAGCCACTCGATGGACTTCTCGAAATTTTTCGAGAAAAAAATTCATAAAGTTTATTATCATGGACTTCACTTTATACGAGGGTTATTCATAAAGTAAGATCCATTTGCAACAAAATCAAAACTATTATATATATATTTTCAAAATTTTTTCTTTACCAGATTCTGTGTGCTTTTAACAATTTTTCCACATAGCTTCCAAATTTATTTAAGCACTAATCAGATCTTTTGTTTGGGAACAACTTGACCACCCGCCTTACAGTCTGGACCTCGCGTCCAGTGGCTACCACCTGTTCCAGGATCTAAAGGAGATCAGCAGCAGTCTGCATTTCAGCGACGATGAACAAGTGAAAGCTGCGTGACTTTCTTCACCGGCGGCAGCTTCTATGAAGTGATCATGCGGAAGTACATTGAGTGCTATGACAAGTGCTTAAAATTAACTTGAAAACTGTGTAAAAAAAATAGTTAAAGGTACATAGAATCTGGTAAAGAAAAAATTTTGAAAATATATATATAGTAGTTTTGTTTTTATTGCAAAACGGACCTTACTTTACGAATAACCCCGTAAATTCCTGAATTGTAGCTTCTATTTTAGTTGGGTTTTAGTGGTCCAGTGGTAAGACACTAGAATTGTATTCTGCAGGTATAGAATCCTATCTTTGATAATATTTTCCCCTTCCTAAATTTGTTTTAACATGTATGCGAATATGTAATTCATTTATTAAATAATTTCTGATTTTCCAATTTGCTACAGTCATTGTTTTTAATAAAATACATATATGAATTATAATTAAACATAATCTAAATTTTCCAAATGCTAAGGTTAGTTTTTCATAAATTGAAAGGTTGTTACAAGTTATATTTATTTCAATTTTTTAAAAACACAAAAGTTATAATTCGCATTTAGGTAAAGACTAAGGTAATACAGTAAAAGTTCGCTGTAATGAAATTCCGGATATTATGAAGTAATCTCGTAGAATGGTCAGCAACATAGAATTTTCTGTATATCGTAATTCATTATAACAAGCCAAAATATCGGTTATAGCGAAGCGTTTCTCTATTTTCAACGTTGCACAACATTAAACTTATTACTTTTGTTCACGAAGGGCCTTTGAAAGGTCCTCAGCTAAGCCCGATGATTAGCTATTCACCAAAAACAACAGCCAAATCATTGTCATTTGCCATTATTGCCAAAATAAAAATGGCAGTAGCAAAGAAGAGGAGGAGGACTATATTGAATGGTGGCACAAACAATACTCAAGTCCTAAGAAGCAAAATCGGCACTTGATACTTTCAACACCATTTTATTTATTTTGTCCAACCCTTTTATATGTTAACTTATTGGAAGGGTTGGAGTTTAGAGGTATGAGGGGGTTTGTTATAATGAACATCAGATATAATGAAATAAAATCTATGGTCCCTTGAACTTTGTTATAACTAGCTTTTACTGTAGTTAATTTCATTCGTAACAAACTTCTGCTCCTAAACATAGGAAATTGTAATTTAGTGGCTAATGTGCTAGTTAAAAATCTTATTAAGGGTGCTTTTCTCCATCATCGATGTACTATAGATACTAATATGATACATTATATTTAATAGTATGTACATGGTGCAATAATTATTTAATCTTTGTGCGAGTTAAATATCATCAATAAAAGTTATAAAAATTTATAAACATAATTAAATGTTTATAATAATTTGTATGCATTTTATAAAAAAAAAATGGCAGCAAAGTGGAAAATCGGAAATCTATTTTCACATTCCCATATATGTTAAAATAAACTTGAGGGAGAAAAAAATTTATCAAAGACTATTTGAACCACGAATGCGATAAAAATCTATGCTATATTTCGGGCAATTAAGTGCTGTCAATGATAACAAGCATTATGAATTATTTTCCTTGGAAAACTTTGAGAAGTGCATCGAATGGCTTTGCATGTGTGTTTAATTTGGTGAAAGCTAATCTTAGAATTTTTATAAAAACCGGTGAATCCGAGTACGTGGAGTCCCCTTGTTAGCCACACTGATTATCATCGCAGCCTCTTCTTGCTTGGCTGCAAACCGATTTAATGCATGCTGAAGGTAGTACAAGAAGAGCCAATGAGGGCAAGGTCATCAGCAAAGAGCCAAGCAGTCACCCACTCCAACATGCTCATCACCTCGACTGCCACTGTCTATCAAATCCATGGAGAAAGTTACTCAAATAAAATTATTCTTTCTTGTATTTTAATATCTTTATTTATTTATTAGTGTGTGTGTGTGTATAGTTCTAGAACTTTATGAATGGACTGTGTAAACAAAAAAGGCATCAAAATTCACATCTGTTTGTGTGATAAAAAATGAAAATGATAGAAATTTAATTTGTATTCTTAAGTCTTTTAAGTTTCTTATATGAGGGGAAGTCAGTAAGTTAGGAATGGATATGGAAATGAAATAAATAATAGTATTGATTTGAAAACTTTACTTTTATTTCTCTGCATAATCTCCCTGTACAATGAGGCACTTTTCCCACTGTTTCACAAGCCCCTCAAAGCCAGCAGCATAAAATTATTTGTGCGCTGTCTGAACCAGATGGTAACTTCCCTTTGTATAGCTTGAAGCCAAACAAATGGATGTCGGTTGGAGCAAGGTAAGGGCCATACGGAGGATGCTCGAAAATTTCCCAGTTGAACTTTCGCAGCATCTCAGTTGTCTTGCTTGCAATATGAGGATGCACATTATCATGCAATAACAACATACCTTTGCATGTTCTGGACCTTCCATCGAATGGCATTACAAAATTTCATGAGGATGTTACAGTAAGAGTCTGCATTTACGGTTTACTCTCGTTGCCGGAATGTAGTAAGCAATATGCCCTAGTGATCTCAGAATGTGAGCATCACTTTCCCGGTGATGAAGCTATACAAAAGTCACCGTTGGGTTCAGACAGCAGCCCGAAGAATTTTATGCTGCTGGGGTTTGTTTTTTTTGGGGGGGGGGGGCTGTGAAATGATGATACAAGTGCCTCATTGTATAGGAAAATTATGCAGAGAAATAAAAGTTTTCAAGTCAATACTTTTATTTCTATATCTATTTAAACATACTTATTGGCTTCCCCTCATATATAGAGTAAGTGAAAACTTCATTTAACACAATTGCCAAAGATGAAAATTAACATTATGCTTTTCTTTATTTTCTTTCAAGGTTGCTTGAAACCCTCACCCAATTAGCATTTCATCTGGGATTGTATAAGTTGGTATTAAATTGCAAAGATCAGATGATCAAATTTTACGAATCACATGGGTATTTTCGTGAACCTGGAAATTCATCTTTAATGGTACTTCGTTTTAGGGATTGAAACGTAACCTCGGAACATCGAGGTGGTTGGCATTAACAATTACAAGTTAAAAATTATGAAAACGAGGAGGGGTTTAAATTTGAATATTTAATAAAAAGAATTCTATTAGTATCCTTTTAAAAATATTGCTAAAAATTTTTTGGAAGCTGCAGACTTAATGGCACAGAAGCAACACTTTTTAAGGGAATTGGAGTTTATAAAGGGTATTCCAGCGTTCTTCCCAGGTCTTTTTGCATGGGCAAACTGCCCAATTGATTTTACTAACTACCCGCTTAATTATAAGTGAATTTTATAATACTCTATACAACGTTTGTTGATTTTTTTGTTTTTTTATTTGTGCGGGCTAATTCTACATTCCGCCCAGATGGTAAAAATTCCTGGGGCGAACATTGTTTTTACCAGCATGTTAAAGTTTTTGATAATAACAATGGTTACTTGTATTATTACTTTAGAGATAGGGTAAAATCATCCCTTTTTAATAATAATAATTTGGCATTTTGTATTAATGCAAAGCCTATTTGTGGCCAGATTATCACGTATGGAAATTTTTTTAGGCTTGTAAGTAGAAGCTTGTAAAAAAAAAATCGGATATTGTAATGGAATGCTGTACTTAAGAAGCTCAGTTTAATTGCACTTGATTAACACTTACTTGTCTCGTGTTAATTTAATTAAATTTAAACAACAGTATTACTAATAAGAGATTCATCTCGAAACAATCATAAGATGCTGTATTAAACTGACAATGAAATGTAAATATTTACTTTTGTAAAGAAAAATATGTGCCACTAAATAAAAATACCTCATAATTCTTTAGTCCCATTTCAAATTTAATCAACTACCACAAGCATCCAAAGAAGATAAGTTTACAAAGAGTAATTATGTTCCGACAATATATTTTGGCGTTGAATACATTTCATAAGCAAACTCTTCGGTATGGGCAGGATTGTAATGCAATCCAATAAAGTCTATCTCCAAATGAAAAGGCCCTGAAACTTTATCACCACACGATATTCCAAAACTGGTGATATTATTTAAAGGAATAGGTGTCTGTTTATCTTGTACACGACCTTTACTAGACAAATAAAACCTTGAAAAGGGGATCTGTGGAGGAAAAAAAATAAATAAAACTTTATAAATTGTTTGGATATAAAGGTATCTTAGAAAACAAGTTAAAATTAAAACTTGATCACTGAATAAAAATAAATACATTTTTTTTGGCTAATTTGATTGAGTAAAATAATTTCTAAAAGGTGAATTTCTCTTCTTAAAGCAAAACTTGTTCAGGGATGTTAAGTTATTCAGTAATTAAGCACATAGTAAATACATGTATTCAATTCTTATTTGGCTGAATAATGATAAAATAATACAGGTGCACCTCAATTTTCTATAAGGGTTGTTACACATTTATGATGAGAATACACTTACTGTTGGTCTAATGGAACCCATTTCTACTGAAAGATCTTGCAAACACTCGCTTTTGTATCGCAATCTCAAGACTATCTCTCAGGTTAATCGCCTCTGCTGAGCTCAAGTGAACGGAGTCAACTTGCACCAGCAGCAATTGAAAGGAAACTATTCATCCTTTCCACATCAAGCTGAAAAATGAATTGGACTGTTGAAATAGAAACAGCGTGGGTCACCAAGATGAGGGAATCCGAGAATTCCATCAAACATTTGAAAATTAAATTATAACTTACAGTAAAATCTGTGCTAACGATCACTTTTGCTTGGTCCCGCAGAAAGTCACATGGGAAATCTGTTAGCATAACGACCACCTGTCTAACTCAACCAGTGATCGCTCTCTTTGATCTCCAATGTATCTAAAAAGTCCGACCGGTCACAGCCCGTTGTGAAACTACGCAAACAGCCTGTCCATAAAGAACGAATGGTCGCAATGAGCATTTTCTTAAATCGACCAATCACTAATCGTGACTGGAGTCTAACGCCAGTCAGCTGCATCACATAGTGCATTGTTATTTGTATTTCTACCAATAATAAGCCCTGAATTTGCACTATCTATGATGATGTAACAATGTATTTAGTTTCAATGTGGAGGCCTTCTGTATCGGTGGTCACGGTTCAGCCACGTTGTCACGAAATGTTTCACCTCCTCGTCTGAAGCAACTTGTCTGGTGCTCCTTCTAGTGAGGAAAGAGGTGAAAGTCGCTTGGAGCGAGGTCCAGGCCATTGGGAGGGTGTTCGGTGATGTCCCAGCGAAACTGCTTCAACAGCGTAGTGGTCTTCTATGCAATCCTTCTGGGCTGTATGAGGATGACTCCCTCAGTGAGAAGTCCTAGTCGTTTTCTCCTGTACAAGTCCTAGCCATTTCACGACAACGTGGCTGAACACGCAAGGACAGGATTTTTACCAAGAGGAAATATTCAAACCCATCCCACGAACCGGCAAGTGCCTAAACCGTATGGAGACTATGTTGAAAAATAACCTAATGTATGTACTCTCAGTTGGGTTTGTTGGTTGTATGAAATAAAATGTACACATTTCACTGCAGGCTTTGTAGCCTTACTTTTTGATCACCCCTCGTATTTACTTAAACGATGAGGAACCTTGTGGCAATGCCATTGTGAAACAGAATGCTCACGACCGCGCTATCTATGAAGTACGAATTGGTAGATAGCCAATTTTACCATGTTGATGTTATTAGTGAAACTGGAGGTACTACCAACTTCGTTTTCAGGTTTCCAGCTGCAGTTTGTCGATACTGTTGTGAATCGGCCAACAGCATTAGAAACTGTAGCCAGAGGCCTCAAAATGAAAGTTGGCAGTACCTCTAGCTTCAGTTTCACTAATAAAGTTAATAGGCATACAGGCCCTTGTTCAAAGATGGCATAAGGCAGTTGAAAGGGATGGAGATATGGATTTTTAGTCCTAAAGAATGTTGCAACATAATTTTTATTTGTTGTGCATTACTTTGGGAGTTCCCTAATAACACAATTATATATACAATCTAGTTTGAAAACAAAATTGTACCTTTTCTATAAAACTTTACGAACAAGTCATACATAGATAAAAGATCAACTCTTGAATTATAAATTATGGGTTTTTAATCCTTCAACTTTTAGATCTTCATGCACTATCCGACCAATGAATTCGAAACATCAGTTAAATCCATGAAAAATCCATCACAAGCAGGAAAAAATATAACATTCCAGGATGACTTGATTGGTGCCAATCTTCAGATACTCTGGCTGTCACCCAACCTTTGTAGAATAGCAGGGGAGCCTATTGGGCATACCGGTTAATAATGCGGATATTTTTCAATAGATTTAGTTACACGTTGATATACAGGGTGTTCAAAAAATATCTGGCAAAATTTTAAAGGGTGGTAGAGGGGACCAGATTAAGCATTTTCCATCTTAGAATGGGTGTCTGGAAATGACGCGTTTAAGTGCTGGTGACGAAAAACATGTGCAAGGTGAAAAAAAAACAGGATTGAGTTCTGGTGCTTGTGGAAAGGATTGAGCTTAACTGCACGCAGAATACTATTCCATTCCAGGAGTTCTGGCCATTCTGGTCCGGCCCACATCCCATCTGCTAGCACTAAAAAATCAACTTTTGCAAAGCAGCTGGTGCACACGTTGGGAATCATTCCCTATACAGCCTCTGAGCAGCTAGTCCGTTTCCATTCACTACCCCAAATGTCATGTGGATATTTGCAAGCTCTGCGTTGGAAAGCTATACATGACGTTGTAAATCCCAGCGGGGAAATGACGCCTTTACTCCCAGATACATCATTTTTGGACACACATTCTCTGTTTGCCGCAACTTCTACAGTGTGGATCGAAAACAATCATGCAGAATCGTGATTGACGACTTCTCAGAAAGCTTGTGCAACGACAATAAAGGTCTACTGTGCAGCAACTGATGAAAGATTTCAATGAAGGTTCACCCCGATCCATATCCACTACACCTTGTCTCAAGTTTACTTGAGAGTGACGTCACGAGTGAAGCGGTTACAGTTTGTCTGCATGAAGAAATAGTTTGAATGAATTTCTGTATAAAGAGTTCAAAATTTCTGTCTACAATCATATTTCATAATGTTCTCTTCGATATAATAAAAAATAAGTGGATACTAAAGTCATTTGACGAAATTAAAAAAAAAAAAAAAAAAAAAATTAAAGGTGGAAGGATACGATGTTGTCTACTGTCTGATAAGCGACGTTTTTTGGTGACGTCACTCTCAACTGAAGCTGAGAAAGGGTATAGAATACATGCAGGAAACTGATGAGTATATGGATTGTGAACCAAGCACCTGTGTGAAAGTCTCTCATTTCAGCAAAGAACCAAAAAGTTTGTCTGCAGTGGTATAAGGAGTGGCATAGTGGATGACTGGAATAGGATAGCGTGATTGGATGAGTCATGCTACGTACCGTCAGTAGACCCATTGAGCAGTGGAGCCATTCTACCTTATCTCAACAATTCAAGGTTCCAGTGGAAGTGTCTTGGTATGGGATATGTTTTGTTGTTTTGGTGTACTAGGTGTACTGGTTAATAAATAAGATTTTGTAATAAAAGAAAACACAATAATTTCAAAAGAAACATTCAAAGTGATGTCCATTGCTAGCTACACATTTCTCCCATCTTTCTGGTAATATGTGGATACCATCCCAATAGAATTTTTCTTAAGGCAAACCATTCACAGATCCTTTTTTTCACTTCTTCATATGTTTGAAGTGCTGCTCAGAAAGCACATGTGCCACTGATTGGAACAAATGGCAATCTGAAGGAACAAGGTCTGGTGAATAAGGCGGGTAAATTAGTATTCTTAGGCAAGATCTTTAAACATGTCTTTAACTGTTTTTGAAGTGTGTGATGGTGTGTTATCATGAAGCAAAATTACTTTAAATCTTTCCAATCGGAAATTGTTTGCTGAGCAATATTTAATCTTTTTGCAAGTTCTTTTTGAGTTTGACATGCATCTTCATCCAATAATGCTTGCAAGTGCTGGTCTTCAAACTTTTTCGGCTGACCTAGACATTCTTTATCTTTCACATCAAAATAGTCACTTTTAAATCTTTAAACCAGCGTTCACAAGTATCTTTGAGATAGAACACATTCACCAAAAGCTTCCTGAAGCATACAATAACTTTCAGCAGCACTTTTCTTCAAGATAAAGTAATGAATTAACACTTCCCGCGAATGTTCTTTTTTGACACTTCCTGAGCATCTATGGTATACTAGATTTGACACATGAAGTTTTGAAGCTTGTTGGTACAACAAAATAGCATACTTATCAAATTGCATATTCAGGGTGCTCGGAAAATATCTGTCAGAATTTTAAAGTGTGGTAGAGGGGACTAAATAAGCATTTTTGGTCATAGAATGTGTGTCTGGAAATGACACGATTAAGCGCTGGTGACAAAGAAACATGTGAAAGGTGAAAGAAAACTGACCTGCTTCCATGAAACAATTACCGTAATTTAGAGGTCTTGCCTTTGGAGATATCTGTCAGCTGTGCTGTCTTAGCTATCGTGACGCCTGCTAGTCAGGCTCTCAGAATAACTTCTTTTTTGAACCCAATTACTACCGACAATCACTTTCATTTTTCCCATTCTACACAATTACTATCAACATTACCCACCAACATGAATAGAGACTCCGTGTGCAACCCACAAGTTCTAGGTAATTTTGCATGTTCTATACTTATAGTGAGTGGCATTTACATATTTTATGACTTGTTTCTAATTCATTGGCCAGGCAGTGTATGATGATAGAAAAATCAGACACCACAAGAATATGCTTACTTTAGACAGCTGCCAATATGGACCACCCCTTGTATATAAAATGAAGGAATAAATATCATTCCACATGATATCAAATGTTCCAGCAGTTCCTAATGTTATCAAATAGGATCTTCCATCACCACGAACTCTCAGTATCAAATGGGTAAAAAGCCTCCAATCGTAAGCACTGTCACGTTTGAATGACCGCTTGATAAAAGAGCAGGAAGAGAGGGCAAATTTGTTATCATTAGCAATTCAAGATTTAAAAAATATATGTAAGACATGAGTCAATTCACCATATGCAAAATGACTCGTAGACATACCTGAGGGCGTAGAGAACGCATATTGCAATATCCTGTTCTCTTAATTCGGCCATCCTTTGGAACTTCATTACAAAGTGTACCATAAAACAAACCTTTATTGTTTTTATTTATGATTAGGTTACATTCACTAGTTCCTTCATTGTGATCCTTGTCACTTGTCACAGTCCATTTCTGTAACATCTGAGGATTGTCAAATTTCCAAAGGATATCCGAAGTCCCTGCAATTCATTATAAAAACAAAATTTAAAAAATAATACACTAATCATAATACACTACACAACCTCTGCATCAAAGTACAGGTCATTTACACTTGTTTGAAACTATTGCAAATTGAACATAACTGCAACAAACCGCATTGTGGGCAATAAAGAGCTGGTTTGATGACAAGTGTCACAGAAGGCCTTTCAGAATTATAACAAACGACAATGAAGGAACAGGGAGGATCATCTCAGAACAAATAGTACAGTGATGTCTCATTTGACTAGAAAGTAGACTGCCATCTTGAATACCACTGTTTTCTGCAAAAATGCTGACATTGACCCTTGGAAATGTGCTGCATAGTCAGAAGAATCAAGATTCTTGTTGCACAACACAAATGCAAGGATCAGGATTTGGTGAAACCAGTCTATAGACCCATCATGCCATTTGAGTTCATGTTGATAGTATTATGAAGTTTTTAATTACAAGGATCATTCAAAAAGCAATGCACTACAATTTATTTCTTTGAAAGTATGAAACATACAACTTTGCAACTTGGGCATTACATTGCTACAACGGTCAGTTCTACTGACTAATTTTCAAAGAAGTCTCGTCCTATTTCTTGCCAGCATGTATTCCCCCTCTGCACCAGAGTGGTATCAGTGCTTTCAATTCGACTATTATAGCCCATCCAGCCTTAGTTCGCGCGAAATGTGATGGTCGTTTCAATTGTTGCACATTGTTACAAACAATACATAATAATTGAAATGTCCATCACATTTCGCGCAAACTAAGGCTGGATAAACTATAGTCGTCAAAAGTGTACAGAGCATTTCTCGTATCAGGCATTACCTCCCGCTATGGACAGCGCAGGGCTGACCACAGCTCTTGACCAGATACAACTGAGCAGAATGGTCCTTTATAAAAGACACACATCACTACCTCAATTAGCAGTCACATTGCTAGAAATGTGTCTATGAGGTCTGTGCAGCGAAATTTGGCACTGATGAGAAATGCCAGCAGAAGACCGACAAGAGTACCAAATACTATCAGCAGGCCATCAGAGGCTTGCATTGCCTGGACCTTAGATGACTGGAAACATAACTTGGTCCAATGAGTCACAATTCAAGTTAATGCAAGCTGATGGTAGGGTTCAAATGTGGCACAGACCCCATAAGGCCATGGAACCAAGTTGTCAGGAAGGCATTGTGCAAACTGGCGGTGGCTCCATCATGGTGTGGGGCATGTTTACATGACAGGGTTCCTCTGATCAAATTGGATCTCCCATTCACTAGGAATTATTATGTCCAGCTGCTTGATGACCATTTGCAGCCCTTCATAGCCTTCATGTACCCTAACAATGATGGGATGTTCCAGGAGAACAATCCGCCATGTCACTGGGCCAACAATACTTACTATTAGTTTGAAGAGCTTTCTGAACAATTCCAACGAATGAATTCCTAGATTGCCAGACATGAACCCTATCGAACATAGCTGGGATATTATCGAATGATTCATTCGTACACAAGAGCCTGCATCTGCAACACGCGCACAATTATGGGCGGCTATCGACACTGCATAGCTGAATATCTCTTCAGAGGACTTCTGCTGACTGGTAAAGTTCATGCCATGTCAAGTTGCTGCACTTTGCTAGGTAAAAGGAAATCCTACATGATAATGAATAAGTAACATATGACTTTTTGAATGATCCTTGTACCAGGTGGTTATAATTAAGTCCCCCACCCCTTCTGCACGGGCTGCAGAGAGCGTTATTGCTCGGATAGTGCTGAAACTTTGTGTATAGGCTATGCAGACCATGGGAAAGAGAATTCCAATGAAAAATTTATTAGTGTATATGTTTGCCAACAGGGGAAAATGTGGTGTTGCAAGATCATACACAGTAAAGCACTGTATAAAGAAAGTATGGACAATTCATTGTTGCAGGCAGCCATTTTGACTCCTATTTCATATGATGTTTGGTCTTGTTTTTCAGCAAATTCAAACTCCGGAGCCACATTCCCCTCTAACTTTTGTCAAAAAGGACGTGTTCAATCTGAAAGTTTAAATTTACAGCAAAATAAGAAGTAATCATCTTAAAAAATAGGAATGAAATAGGAGTCAAAATGGCTGCCTACAGCAATGATTGTCCATACTTTCTTTATACAGTGCGTTAATACACAGATGGTAAAAAATGTGCTACTGGAATGCTGTTAGAGGGATTGTTCAACGCAAGACAGTGTGCTCAACAGTAGTACGAAGTGTGCCCTGTGAAATGGCTGCAACATGACGAATGATGTTGGCTTTCGGTTCAGGCAAGGTCCATACGCCTCCATGATAAATACGATCCTTCAGGGTTCCCCACAGCCAAAAGTCACATGTTTAAGGTATGGTGAACGGGCAGCTCATCTAACTCCCCTGTCTCTTCAAATTTCTGCATCTTTTTTCGTAACCTTTTTGGAATTGTATTAACAATTACTGACATCAAGAAGACTGGAATTCTAGATAAGTTTAGTAAAGATAAAGTGGCCTTGAAAAAAATGCGTCCATGTCGTTCACGCATCACTGTTAACTTGATTCGGAGAATGGCAGTTCAGGAAAATCCACCAACACAGAAGGCACTGAAGACCGGCACATCATCAGTAACTGTTAACTGCATTATCATAAAAATCTGAACCTTCGGAAATTCTATAAAGCTCGTGTACATATGTTAAACACCTGACACATTGCTGAACGACGAACCAATTCTAGGAAGCTGTATGAAAAGTACTTAAGCGACGACAAATGGAAATTTATAGCGACTCTCAATGAAGTGTGGGTCTATCTAATGAACTGTGAAACGACACATACCATTTCATATTGCCTAGTCAATGCAAAAGGCCGAGCTGATTGGGTCCAAAGATGTCACGAAAATTCCCGAAAGAGTTCATGATCGTTGTGGGATACTGTTCAAAAGGACATCTGAAGATCTGCCAAGTTGCCAAAAACGCGAAAATAAATGCAAAATTTACCAGGACAACATTTTGGAACCATTATACCGGGAGGAAATTCCAAATTTGTATGAGAGGGACAGCAGTGAGGTCTTCAGCCACCAAGATAATTCCAACCATACCGCTAGTTCGACCCTCGATTTTAAACAAATGCACGTGGAGACCGGAATTTCTGCAATTCCCTTCTCAGACATTTCTGTAAAGTCTCCAGATGTTTCACCCATGGGACTTCTGTGGGTTTGGCTTGCTCAAACAAGGCCTTGGAAATCGCTGTTCCAGAACCATAGACGGAATACCTCTTCGATACCTCCAGCAAAGTCTTCTTCAGTGGAAATTACTGCGCTGGGCCCTCTGTAGAACTTCACCAGGAGTGCACGTTCTTTTTTCCCAATGGCACAGTGACCTCGGCAGATTGGTTGCTCACAGACGCATTACACTTTTGTATACAGTACCACTTTTTCCTCTGAAGGCAATAGTATGAACTAATAAATTTTCCATTGGAATTCTCTTCCCCATGCTCTGAATAGCAATAATGCAGAACTTTAATTATAGCCAGCCGGTACATGTTAAGAGAAACATATTTGATTACAAGTTTGTTTGTTTGTTTAATAAATAAATAAATAAATAAATAAATAAATAAATAAATAAATAAATAAATAAATAAATAAATAAATAAATAATAAAATGAACGACGTGGTATGTTTTTTAACCATTTCATTTACCTGGCAGTATAATTGGAGGTTCGTCTGTTAACTTTTCAACCCATTCATCTTTCCACAATTTCACTTCTCCCTTCAACTGGGAAAGCCCACTTTTAATGTGATCTAGCTCCTTCTTCAACGTGACTTTTTCTTGTTTCCTGTAGCCTCCTTTTTCATCTTTTTCCCAAAATCGGCTTTCGCACGAAGTCCGGAAATGTTTGCAAGGGCACCTCGATTTAATCAAATGCAAAGCAAGTTTCCTCGTTATCATACTTTTTCTTCTTCTCTTACAAATGTGCTTCTGTGTAAAGATAATTTACAGCTAGAACTATTAAACGAAGAAAAAGAAAGCCATTTATGATTACGATTTCTTTTTTTTTTTTAACGAGTTGTAAAAATAATTAATGATAAACATTTAACTTTGTACCAGATTCTTCCAGCAGAAGATTTTATGGATACATTTTTTCAGAGCTAATTTTTGAAATGATTCAAAAATAAATTAAGAAATTATTATTGGTTATTGATTTATTAAAATTATCGATCCCTTTATTATTAATATACATTATTTTGATAAAGATGTTTTATTTAAATTAAAAAAAACAATTGCTTTTCTCATAGAAATCTCATGTTAATCAGAAAAGTAGAAAACGGAATTAGTCAATTTTTAATATGAATTTGAAATATTAATTTTTAATGTCAATAAACTTAAATTTAACTAAATAAAATAGCATAAAATAAATCTTTCGAATTTAAGAAGTAATAATTTAATTTTATAAAAGCGTGTGAAATAAAGTAGGATTTCGTTTTATCATTTGCTATTTTCTCGTCTTATAAACAATCATTTCCTTTGCGCATGCGTCGAGATTATTCAACTCGTCAGTACGAAATCGTCGTAAGTACCCCTTTCTGCTTCTGGTATTTTAGTACTGATCAACGACGATATTTTCGTTTCAAAGCTTGAGAAATGGGTAACAGATCGTCGCTGTTGCTTCAAGAGGAAGAAATTGCGCAGATTCAGGAAGACACAGGCTGTAAGTAGAGTTTAGATGCTTTCTTCCTTTTTTCAAAAATATGACTCGTGCCCCTTAATTAGTGGATGGATGGATTGGTTTGAGCAGCAGCAGTTTGTTGTTGACATCAATTCCGTCCTTGAGGAGGCGAAGAATAAATGAGCGCATTACGGCCTACACAAACACATCAATGGAATGATAGCACCATAATGCTTTGCCCATTAAATCCCAAGGAAGTTGCAGGTAATGATGTCGATAAGAGAAGGGATTGCAGATAATTATGCACGAAAGATGCTGCTGAGTTTAATTGCCATGTAAAATGCAACAGGGCTCAATCTTACTCTGAAGAATTTAGGTTAAGAGTCGTTAATATGTGACGTATATTATTACTTAGTAATTGATGAAATTTATTAAACGATTTGTCGTCATCCTACTTAATGTGGTTTTTTTAATTATAATTTACAGTTTCTCCCAGCCAAATTGAGCGACTCTACAGCAGATTTACGAGTCTCGACAAAGGAGATAATGGAGCGTTGAGGTAATTGCAATCTTGTATGTAATCCGACTCCCTCTGGACCAGCAGTTGCCAGATCAGAGAGGCCAAGTCGGGATGCATTCCAGCAAACACGTTAAGTTATATTTAAAAATTGGTAAAACGAACCAAATGGATATGCATTTGATTTTGCTATGTCATCGTCATGGTATTCCCTAAATTAATTTTTATTTAAATTGCAATCAAAATGTATAAATTATGAAATTTCTGTTTACGACATCATGCAGACAAAGTTTAAAAAATGTAAAATCAGGGAAAATAATAGAAGATATAAAATATGTATTTTATACTTTGTTTACACTTTTCACCACTGCCACCTGGATGATGAAAAAAAATCCTGGACGCTCAAACAAACAAGATAAAAATTAAAAATAAAAAAAATACATTAATGTGTTCTTTCTTTTGAAAACATATTTGCCGTTGTACTGAGTTGCATGTCGCCAATGAAACAACACATTTTATAAGCTATTTTTCTTTATAAATATGAGGCATGTACAAAAACTATCAGGCCTTTATTTTTCCTGCCTAAATGAATGAACAAGGTGTATTACACGTCTGTCGGTTTTTCGATTTTCTCGAAAGGCCAAACCATCAACAAAGAGTGCTATCTGACAATCCTTCATTGCCTTCGTGATGCTGTACGATTGAAACGACCCGACCTTTGGGCAACAGGAACTTGGTCGCTCCATCACGACAATGCATCTGCCCATTAATCACATTTGACTCTGAAGTTCCTGGCCAAACACAGCACTCGTTTGGTCCATCAGCCTCCTGACATGGCTCCATGTGACTTTTGGCTGTTCCCCAAGCTCAAAACACCCTGAAAGGACTGCGATTTCAGTCACGGGAAGACATTTTGCAGAAAATGATGGCGGAGCTGTCTGCCATTCCCAAACGGGCCTTCCAAAGATGCTTCCAACAATGGTGGGAACTGTGAGAGAAGTGTGTGTGCAGTCTCAAGGAAGAGTACTTTGAAGGGGATTAATGTTTAAATCCTACAGATGAATAACTTTAGTTTTACCGACCAAAGGGCCGATAGTTTTTGTACATACCATGTACGTTTTTTTTAATATCTAAAAAGTACATTTTATTTTGAAATTTTTGAAATAAGTTGGTAACACAGACGATCATAAATCCAACCCGGATATCCAGACATTTTGTCGAAATACCGGACAGAACGGCAGCACTGAGATTGGAACACATTACCAAACTGATTGCCACTTTATTTCCGGGTATAACGGCTGCCATTTATTTCCGACTCAAAGTTATAATGGACGTCACGCGCTGACTTCGATAGTTGAATGGTCACACGCAGACTACTAGTAAAACATCAAGTCAGAACGTATATTCGCGGAAAACGCAAGAAGTTTTTAACATTGATCATATGAGCATTTTGCACAGGAAAAAGTAAATTCGAAGATTGTATAAATGAAGTTTCACTGTATTTGCTTTGCAAAAATAACTTTTATTCTTGTTTGCACTACATTGCGCACTCATTAAATAAAATAAAAAAATAAATAAATAAGCTTTAATATGGAAGCTAAGTTCGGTCAATTTGTACTTTTTGACCAAGGCTCTGGTGCTTGCAGTGCAGTGGAAGGCTGTGCATTATGCCTATTTTCGTTTTTTTTGTTTTGTTTTTGCATCACTTCCAGATCCATTATTTTGGGAATTCTGCCGTATCCTGGATATGCTTGAGCAATCTCATTGAGTTGAAAAATTTTTTTTTTGTAAACAAATGCATACAAATATGATGAGGTGAGTTCTTCTGTTAAATGTTTTGGGACGTTTTTCAAATTCTTTAAATAACCCCACAAACTCTCTATTTGCTGGATTCGTGAAATTTTGACAGTATGATGTGTAACTTCGACGTTTTGCAAGTTGTCAATATGCAAGTATCCTCTCTACTTATCGTTACGACAGTTGAATGATTATCGACAAAACTTTTCATGATCCAATTTAACGTCTTCTCGTTTGTTTTTGATGAGATATGACAAAACGTGTCGTCTTCTGTGCAATTCCACTTTCAACCCACCTTGTGTATTTCATCAAGCATCCTTATTCAAATTTTCTTTTTCACAATGAGTTTCATAGTTTTGTACGGTTTTGCCAGGGCTGCCAATCTTGTTTATTCCTGGAGCTTATTATTACATTTGCCATCAATTCACAGATGTAATTCTCCCAATCCACTTCAGTTTTAGATGAAATATTTGAGCTGATCACTGAAGTCGACTGGTTGCAGTCCAAATATTTGTACCCACGACAAGTTGCCATGTTTGCCCCAAAAAGTGTTTTTAGCAGCAGAATGCCAAAAGCTATACAGCGTGGCATTCGCAACATCTGTATTTTACTGTATTGTAAAGTCATAGTGCCACAATAAGATTCACAGTATTCTTTATCTGGAAGTCAATTCAAAATTACTGCAAATTTCCAATCCACTGGTAAGGCGTTTCTTTGGTTGTTGCCGGCGTTGGCTCTGAAGTTTTTGCTTTTACTTTTTTTTTTTTGATCATGTGGTGGCCTAGAATATTTGAAATTTGTGCTGCATCGGAGTTTGCAGTTGCACGCACTTTGGTCACATAGTACAAATTAACACAAAATTCTACAACTGGAAATTTCTTTACTTATTAAGAAATTAAAAGAAAATTGTAGCAAACACTGTTAGAGCAAATACCCCAATATAGCGGAAAAAAAATTAGGTCCCAATCCTGTCAGTCTACTTTCTATGCATTTTACATGTTTATTGTAAAATGCTTTTGAAAGAAATCCAGTTATAGTGAAGGTAAATTGATGAAATTTGTTATGAAAATAGCACCAATTGTCAATATAAGTCGGTCACATACGTGTCTAATCATACTTAAACCAATCTTTAACCTAGAGCAAAGATGTGATCTATTAAGCTTCAGCCAGGTTAGAAACCACACTTCTTTCCTGAAAATATAGAGTTGACTATTTTCCGACTTCTCCAAACACTTAGCATACACTTTCCCAGGAATCTCTCTGATCTCCCTTTTTGAAGATAGGGACCACAATTTCTGTCTGCCATTGCTTAGGGGCCTGACCAGATTATATTGGATGCCATTTAAGTGTTGAATTAGATTCACAGGACATTACATTATTTTCATAGCATGTTTCTCAGGTCAAGGTTGAGAAAGAATTTTTTTTTTTTTTGATTATGTAAAGTAAAATGGAGATAAATGTGTGCAGGAAGAAAGATTTCTCATGCCGTTTAATTTTTCTAGTCGAGAAGATTTTCTGAGAATTCCTGAATTGGCCATCAACCCTTTAGGAGACAGGATTGTCCATGCTTTCTTTATGGAAAGGTAACACATTTTTGTATTCGTTTTTATTACCTTGTTTAGCATGATTTTTTTTGGTTATTTTCATTTATTTATTTGTTTATTTTTCATTCAGTTCTGATGACCGTGTCAATTTTCGTGAGTTTATGCGTGTCCTTGCTAGATTTCGGCCAATTAAAAAGAATCGTGAAAATAAAATGAATAATAGAGAGGAAAAGTTGCGATGTAAGTTATCAATTACGTAATCTTGTTCTTTCCTTGTGTGTTTTTTTTTTTTAATACGTCTTTGATAGAGATGTAATGGTGGCGTGTTTTTAGTTGCATTCAGAATGTACGATTTGGATGACAACAGCACAATCTCGAGAGATGAAATACTTGCAGTTCTTCACATGATGGTCGGCGCAAATATTTCAGAAGATCAGGTTAGATTGGCATTAGGTTAAAATCATAGTACCTAAATGGAAAGTTAAAGATTAAAAGGAAGAAAGTTTTACAAGATGTGCTTCAGGGGGAAGATTGCAGAGAAATGAAGGCTTTGTTAATTATACAGTACTGCAAAAAAAAATTTTTGGTAAATTTTTTTCAGATATTTTCAGTTTTCATGTAATAGCAAAATCCTGTTTAATTTTAAACTGTCAAAACTTCCGCCTTGTTTTTATGGTTGACTTACCTATACTGGTCCTTAATGAATACTCTGATGCCCGAGGACGCGGGTTCGACCCCGCCGAGGACGACGAGGATTTTTTCAGGGAGAAAATCCTGAGATCATGCACTTCCTTCGGAAGGGAAGTAAAGCCGTTGGTCCCGTGTAGTCATTTGCCGGCTGCACGTTAAAGAACCCTTGCGAGGCAAAATTTGTGGCCCCTGTAACGCCGTCCTGAAATGACCATAGCAGTTAAAAAGGAAGTTAATACCAAACAAACCAAACCAAACCTTAATGAATATCTTCTTTCTATAATGCATAATTAATTAGACCCTTCATTTTTTTTTTGTTTTTTTTTTGCCTAAAACTTAAATTCTTATTAATATACAGGGTACCAAAGAAGAAAGGTAGCCTGATTGATGGCTGCGAGGTAGCCGAAATGCGCATACGGGTTAATACTGTAAATTGTTATGGACAAGAGGTTGTTTATTCTTCTTTGGTATTAGGATTATCCACAGTTACTCAGTTTGGTTATTAAGGGTGTTTTAAAAAACATTGTCCCAGTTTCAAATAATTTAATTAATAATGCTAATGATTTACAGTTACAAAACAATTTACAGGCTGTTGAGCAAGTCCTTAAGTTTCACTCGCCATAATTATAAATGCTGTTGCTTCTCGTCACCTGTAGGGACAACATCAATGCGATAGCTGAATTCTTCCCAAATGTCTGAGAGTGTCTTCCCATGCTTCATCCATGGGTGATTCTGTTTCTGAGCTCATCCAAATCGGCGGGTCATGTTGGAACATAAACACGTTCTTTTACGTATCCCCTTAAGAAAAAGTCACATGAGTGTAATGCCAAATCTTGGGGTCCCGTCCATCCAATCAAGTGTTGCGTTAGAAATCGATGCATTTATGCAAATGTGGAATTGCTCCATATTGCTGGAAAAAAAATGAAACTCTTCATAGTCTTCAGTCATTTGTCGTAACAGCCAATCTTGTAGCGTTTCAAGATGGGAATTTCCTGTAACTGTAAATCATTTGCATTATTAAAATATCCAAAAAGAAAGGGTCATAAATCTCATGAAAGGAAACTGCACAAAAAATAGTTAGTTTTTTGGTGAATCTCGCTCATGCTCTACAATTTAATGTGAATTCTCAAGTGCCCATAAATGAATTATGGTGCAAAATTCTATCACTGGTATAAAATGTTGCTTCATCACTAAAATAAAATGTTGTGGTTAAGGTGTCATCCTCCATCACATGTAAAAGAATTTGAACAAAAAAAAACTGTACGTTTTCTTCTACACCACCATTTATGAGGGTCGATCGAAAAGTAATGCCTCCACGGCTGTAATTTTTATTTGGTAACCAGTTTTTAAAATTCTTTTTGTACCTAATGTTTGTTTTCTATGTAATGCACTATTCATTTTGCGATAGCCTCCATCTCTTTCCACGCACAGGCGTCAATGCATGACTAATCGGGTGAACCTGTCAGGCCATGCCTGTGGAGTGTGTGTGTGCTCAACATGATTTGCTCCAAACGTGTCTTGTGGCACTCGCAGATTCATCCGGCGTGTTGTTAAAATCAACAGTGATTGAATCGGAGGCATCAGATTTCATCGAAATTGTTGAGCTATGTTGAGTCTCATCTATGTGGAGGAACTCTGGGTTGGAGGGTATGATTTGCAACAGCCCGTTAGATGTTTTCTTTGTTAAATTAGATCACGTGATCAGTTTGCGAACTAAAAATGGTGGTGAATAAGTGTACCTAATTATTTTTGCCTGCTTTTTTGATAGTAAATCTAAATAATAGGACACTCGTACAGTTAAAATATCTTCATCGCTTTTACCATTTAAAGTTCTTCTCATAAAATGAGGACTATACCCTTTGAGGGCCCAAGTTTACTAAGCTGACACTGAAATAAGTCGCCGAATTGAAATAATTCAACTGCAATGTCGGCCATATTTGTTTTGCTGATACATCAGTCGTGTTGTTAAATAGTACTACTGTTGACTACAGTTCTCATTCCATCGGTCAGTGAAAGCGATGATTTTAACACACCAAATATTGCAATAGAACAGTTTGACCAGAATATTTTTCTGATTGCAACCCACAACTTGATTAGGAGGACCGTCCAGTGATGATTTGCCCTTTGCAGGTATAATCCTGATGGTCTGCGAGTACAAGGGCCACCATTTTGCATTGGAATCTTGGATCCTCCAAGAGTGAAAGCTGTCTGCATATCTTCATCTTTCAGGCTCTTTGCGCCACATTTAAATCTTCTATGCCACCTTACTGTCTTGCAATATGATGGAGCATTCTTTCTGTACACAGATGCAAATTCCTTGTGGATTTTTTTCTTCTTCCATTTTTCACCTCCAAAAACAAAAAGGAAATCACACTGCAAACTTCAAGAAAGTCCAGAGGTTGTGCCATCTTTGTTTTCTGGCCCTCTAGTGGTAATGTGCAATAATAGCTTAAGGACCAAAGATTTCCCCACAATCCAATTTTTTATACACTCCTGGTATTTATTACTAATAAAAATTAGTTTATGAATGTTCTTAAACAATAAACTCAAAATTGTTCACTCGTACATTAAAGCCTTTAATGTTTTGTGTGTGTTGCTTTTGTCTTTCCTTTAGCTTATAAGCATTGCAGAGCGTACCATTATTGAAGCTGACAAGGATGGTGATCAGATGATCTCTTTTGATGAATTCTGTGAAGCTCTTGCCCGAACAGATGTAGAACAGAAAATGAGCATTCGTTTCCTACATTAACATCGAAGAACATGTCGAGTTAGAGCATTTCCTCGTTTCATCACCAAATCTTCAAACTTAAAAGTAATTTCTTTCTTTTATCCTCTTTTTCTTCATTTTGTTTATCAAGGATCTTCCATTCTAGCAACTCCATGATAGGCAATCTACGTAATGAATTCAGCAATATTACAATATTTATTTTTCTAAAGAATATGATTACCAATATTATATAGAGTAAACCGTAAATATATATATTTTTTTGCATGGAAAGAAAACAAGTTTGATGCTTACCTATTTAACTAGTCAATTTAGTTTATGTCTTAAAAAAAAAGAAAGAGAAAAGAATTGCAAATGAAATATACAACGAGGACTATTTTTGAGACTTTTTAATGGGTTAAGTATTTTGCCGTCGATGATGAATGTGGTTCGGAAACATATCGAGCAAGGATTAAAAAATAAGGTAGACTGCTTTGTGAAAAGGTCTTTGGCTGATAAGGCTTGTTGATGATGCCAGTCGATGTAAATATTTTTTGAACCAAAATTTGGCAGCTTTACAGAGGAAAATACAAACTTTGATCGTGCACAGTAATTCTTTTTTGTCTTGTGGCCGAAGAGACGTGACCTTGAAAATGTGAACTGTAACAGCTGTGTAAATGTTTTTTTCAAACGAACTGTAATTTGCTTGATGGAAAAAAATGTATATTAAAAAAATTCTATTTACCAAGAAGTATTCATATATTGCATAAAATTTTGAATGAAATATTAAATCATGTATTTATTGAGAATAAATTTTGTAAAGAAAGAAATTTTTTTCCCTTCTTTTATTTACAACATAATCTGATGTTTATTATTAAAATATCTAACATACGGCCAGTTGCAACAACGTCAGTTAAAAATAACTTCATTAAATTCCCAGTTAAAATTTTTTGTATTGCACCAAGCGAGATGTTATGTATCAGTTTAACTTAAACGTCGGATGACGACGGTTTTGCTCCATGGTTAGCGAAGCAGAAATATATATTTTAACTAATTGGATAATCTAATTATCAAACAGTTAAATGGATATGGTAATTGTGCAAACTAACACAAATGCATAAGCTATAGATCCTGGAAAATGATGGGTGATTATGGCAATAGAACGCCCCCGTTCGAACTATCAATACCAAAGGCGCTGCTAAAGGTATCCTACGACCTTCACATCGCTGGAAACTGGTTATTCACAATGCTGGTGACTACATTGAAGGTGAGTTTTAAATAAATAGTTGCCACTATTAAAGTTCCAACCCTTGTACATGACAATAACGAATTGTTAATAGGGTATACAAGGTGCGTACAAAAAGTATCAGGCCTTTTGCCGGGAAAACTAAAGTTATTCACCTGTAAGGTTTAAACAATCCCCTTCAAAGTACTAAATATACTTCTCCCATCGCTCCCGCCATTGTTGGAAGCATCTTTGGAAGGCCTGTTTGGGAATGGCGGATCGCTCCGCCGTCGTTTTCTGCATAATGTCTTCCATGAATGAAATCAAGTTCTTTCAGCGGCATTTTGAGCTTGGGGAACAACCAAAAGTCACATGAAGCCATGTCAGTCTAGTAAGGAGGCTGACTGACCAAAGGATTGTTGTTTGGCCAGGAACTTCTGAATCGGATGCGATGTATAGGCAGGTGCGTTGTCGTGATGGAGCAAACAAGTTCCTGTTGTCCAGAGGTTGGGTCGTTACGTCGTACAGCATCACAAAGGTGGCGAAGGACCATCAGATAGTTCTTTTTGTTGATGGTTTGGCCTTTCGAGAAAATAAAAACCGACAGACATGTACTACACTCATTCACACATTCCCATGATTGATTCCAGGCACTCACGAGCTCTGTGTAAATGACCAACTGCAAGCATGCAGATGAAGATCACCTCATCGCCAGAGGAGAAAACCC
>JAHWFO010037112.1:347040-363032 GCA_023313115.1 Rhysida immarginata
AATATGTCACTAAATTTATTGTACATAATTTTGAAACACCCTGTATAAAGAAGCCTGCCATGGACATGCATAGGAATGGATTGGATCACATGTCATTCAACTGTGTGAGACATGCCCTGTTATGCCTACATGTGGAATGAATATGGAATGACATTCCTTTAGACGGCAGTTGTCTTTTGTTGTGGTTGGTTTATTTTTACGCTTACTTTTAATCCCTTTTTTTGTTAAAATCAGCGTTTTGAGTTCTACAACTGTGCAATTGGAAATTTTTCTCTACACACATCTGTATGATTGAAGGTTTGCATCACACCAATGGGAGCAGGGGCTTTATACAGGGTGAATCAAAAGTATCTAGTTCTCTTCTGTGGGTCAAAATGAATATAAACTTCCTCTTACAAAATGTCGAAATCTCAACCCTGATAACCCCTAAACACCTCTCAAAGTTTGTCAAATCCTGTACTGGAGCCATTTGTTAAAGTAGCCCTGCAGCCCGCTGTACTGGATCAAGTTTTTGACAATGTGACTGAGTACTCGCATAGTAGCTTGTGGCTTAGGCATTTCTTGGGCAAAGGTATGGAAGATTCTGCATAATAATCTGCAACACCCGTTCCACATTCAGTGAGTGCAATCACTGCTGCCTGGGGATTGCCCAGCATGAAGAGCATTTTGTGAGAGAATATGGCACGTTTATTTTCTGTGAAGGTGGAAACTTTTAATGACATAAGGAAAGAAAGGTTGATTTTCTTCGGAATGACGAAATATGGCAAAATTTCATGAGAGGTGTAAGGGTTGGGATTTTGACATTTTGCATGAGGAACTTTATGTTCATTTTACCCACAGAACAACACTAGGTATTTTCGATTCACCATTTTAGAATCACCCTGTATGTCCCAAAAATGAGCAACTAATTTGAAAAATCAATTAACGAAAAACGGAAGCCAATAGAAATGTACAGTTTGCTGCCTTCTGCTTAGGAAACCAGGGAATTTATTTGCACCAAGTTTCAAAATTAGTTATAAAGTTCTTCAACAGATGGCATTTTTGACAGGGGGAAAACTATAAAACAATGTTTTCAAAATAGCCAACATGGCGCAGTCTGAGGACAAAATTCGCAGAAGGCCATGCAAACATTTCAGATGGAATGCGTAGAGAATACCAGCGCCATCTACATCTGTTGACGAAGTTAGTAACTAATTTTGAAACTCTGTGCGAATAAATTCCTTAGTTTCCTAAGCAGAATGAAGCAAACCATGCATTTTTATCGCCTTCCATTTCTTGTACATTGATTTTTCAAATCGTCGCTCATCTGCTCGTGCAGATGAAATTGTGAACACCACCTACACTGATACTGGTCTCTTCTGCTAACATTTTGATTCTCTTTGGTTATTGGTTTGCAAAACGTGCACAACTTCAGCGTTTTCACCGATAACGTTGTGTGGGATGCATATTCTTGAAATGTGAATGCCATTCATACTCTTCACTATGACTCGGACAATCGTTTCCATATGCAATTTGCAATATTTGAGCATTTCCATATCAGTTTTACTGTTTAAACCAAAACTTGATGGCCAATCGTAAAAACATTTTAAGACGTTATTAACTGTAACTTCTCCAAATGCTATATAGGGTTGTTAGGGATCTATAGAACGCCAGAAAAGGTGGAAAATCCCTTTCACTATCATCGAGTGTTCAATCTGGTAGGCATGCATTGCTGCTATAGCCTTGCAGAACACCAAGATCAATTTGTAACCACTCCTGTTGACACGCTTTCCAAAGCTACAAAAATCCATAGGCGATGCATCCGGCAACTTGACGGGTATGTTGCTGAATGGAATGGAGCGCATTCCGGTATCTTCTTGGATGTGTTCCAGGAACAGGCAAATTGACGTAGCAGCGTGACTCGATGCCTTGTCTACCTCTGTACCATACAAACCGGAGATGTCACGGGTAAATACGGGGTTAGAACGTTAGTCTAATAGTACATGGCATTAACTTTGGCCTGTGATTCAACTCTGAAGTTAACTTGTTAACTTCCTGTTATAGCTGTATCCCACCACAATCATGAAAATGCTTCCTTACACTCACAGTACCATTTTCTGAAGTCATTTGAACTCCTTTGGCAGTAAAAAAAAAAAATAAAGGCTCGGCTTTTGTTGCAGTCGCTTAAATAAACTGAACATACGTCTCATCTAGTATGACCACATAATTTATTTCCACTTTTCATCCACCAAACAGTTTACGGCAATTGTCAATTGCTCTTGTGTTGCTTTCCCAGTTGTATGAGGGTTGGTCAAAAAGTAATGCCTCCATGGCTGTAACTTTATTTGTTAACAGATTTTCAAAATTCTAATTGTATCCGATACTTATATTTGTCTTCTAAGTAATGCACTATCCACTTTTCAACATCTCCATTCCTTTCTACGCATTGCGCCAATGCGTGACTAGTCTGGTGAACCTGTCGGAGAGAAATTCCAGGATTGTCGTCGACACAAGGACTGAATGGCATCTTTCACGTCGTTGTCAGAACGTAACTCATGTCCCTTAAAGTGCTCTTTCTTGTTTGGGAAATGCTGAAAGTTGCAAATTGTAAAGTCTTTATCTTTGAACTGTAGGCGGTTGTCTGTGAGTGGGCATTATTGTGCTGCAGAAGAGGGTCCAAAGCTGCCATTCAATTCTGGTGTTCATCCGACTAGTCACACGTTAGCTTTATGCATGGGGACTATGGTGAAAAGTGATTAGTGCATTACACAGAGGACAAATGTAACGGCTGTCCCAAAAATGAGTGACGATTTGAAAAATCAATTAATGAAAAACGGAAGGCGATAGAAATGTATGGTTTGCTGCATTCTGCTTAGGAAGCAAGGGAATTTATTAGCACCAAGTTTCAAAATTAGTTACAAAGTTCATCAACAGATACAGACGGCGATTCTCTACACATTCCATCTTGACAGATTGGCATTATATACCTCGCTCAACTTTGTAACTTGGTGCGAATAAATTCCCTGGTTTCCTAAGGAGAACACAGCAAATCGTACATTTCTATCACCTTCCGTTTTTCGTTAATTGATTTTTCAAATTGTCGCTCATTTTTGGGACACCTGGTAAGTATCAGATACAAAAAGAATTTTGAAAAATCGTTTAACTAAAACGTTACAGCCATGGAGGCATTACTTTTCGATCAATCCTCGTAAATCATGGTTGATAATGGTGTTCACCGTGTATCTACCTTCTGTGCAATGGCCCATTGTGTTGGAGAGTTACATCTGGTTATGAGAACCCGAACTTTCCGGACGGCTAGTGGATGTCTCGGATTGGCCTGCATTTTACTCTCAGGAATGATACAGCTTCTGGTTTTGCCAATTATTTAGTACCTTTCTTGGAGACTACAAAGCCTTGCTTCTTGCATGCTTTCATAATAGCTGAATTACTCCACGTGATAGCTCATGCGAAATGAACGCACGGACCACATTTAAATATGCTAATTGTTACCATAGATCTGCAACAACCGTCATAGTTTCTTTGTATATTTTGATGTACCGTGTAACTTAAAATTTTTATAGCAATCAGAACTGTGCATTAACAATTTAATAAAAATCCACAACAAATTTTTCCTTGGAAATCAAAGGTTCAAGTTGCTTTATTAAATTTCTATGCATATGCGTAAGATAAAAGCAGCACAAATATAAACATGATATAGGTCGGGGGTAAATGAGAGAATGAATTTCAAAAATAAATATTTTCAACAAATTTGATTAGTGTGCTTTGATGATTACTTTTTCCTGTTCGAAACTGCACAGATTTAAAACAAAACAATAAATTATTTCTGCAACCTTCCTCGGGATAAAATTCATTCAAAACAGGTCCTGATCTTTCAGTCAATGGCATTGGTTTTTTTATTGCCTTATAATCTCTTCATATTGATCAAGTTAAGTTTTCAATAAACAACTTAAGACGAGTTCGTCACAGCCAACTTTTTCAGATGATCCATAAAAACTTGGAGGGAAACGTCATCCGTTAGCACTGGTGCACCAGCAGCCTCCTGCAAAGACAAAAATCACCACCATGAATTATCACCATTACAACTACAAATTATACACGACAACCAATGTGAATTCCCATCACCCAAAATAAAACAAAAAAAAATGACAAACCCCTACGCTCCCTGTTGAAACCTGTGTTTTTAAAGTTTATAAAGACCAATCAGAAAAAAAACATTCTCTACTTTTCCACAAATCAAAACAACAAAAAACAAACACTTTTTGTTCATTTTACTTACCTGACCCCATGCATACATATTATTATGTGTTTGAGAGGGATTAACTTTGGACAGCAGGAATCGAGCCTGTGTATCAATTAAAAAAAAAAAGTTTTTATGTATTGGAAATTTACCAAACTTGTTCATTAGTTCCAGTATTTCAATTACATAATAATTACCTGTGAACCACCTTGTTCGGTGACTATGTAACGTGGCATGGGAAAACGGGTCTGTAAAATTTCTTGTGCATCGTCAACAGGTGCTTCAAGGAGCTGTTTAAAATTTTCGTATTCTGGCAATTCATGGTAGCCTTGGCTCTTCCACTGGGCAATTGTCTTCAAATGGAAAAAAAAAAAAAAAAAAAAAAAAAAAAAAAAAAAAAAAAAAAAAAAAGAGCAAAAATTAAATATGTTGATCGATATAAAAAAAGAAAAGTCAATCTAATAAACACAAATTATTAAATTTTCATATTTTGAAGAAGAATTTGTCTGTGGCTTATAACCCATTACAAGAATCTGATATATAAACTGAATACACCCTGTATTAAAGCAAGAGGGGGAGTCAAAGTCATTACAATCAACAGTAAGAACGATCGCTTTTGAAAATGTGTGGTACCACTGACAAGTGTGGAAAACGAACCTTGGAGCAGTTGGGAAGGAAAGGCCAGACAATAACAGGAGAGTACTACTGGGAACTCCTGCAGAAGTTACGGAAAGCTATCAAGTCAAACTGGCGAGGCAATGTGTCCAAAGCAGTCAGACTTCTGCATGACAATGCGCTAGCACATTCCACACGAGACCATGTGTGTTGCGGGGGAGCTTGAGTTCGAAATACTGTCCCGTATGCTATATTTACCGACCTGGCCCCAAGCGACTTTCTCTTCCCTCACCTGAAGAACCCGCTTTGTGGAGCATTTCCAAGACGACGACAAGGTCAACAGCCAAACGAGGACTTCCATAAAAGTCATCCATTGTTGGGAAAAGGATGTGCCCCTGAGAGGTGCTTATGTCTGTACCACCATGCAGCATCACCCCAACTCAGTCTTCCAGCTGATTATAATGATTTTATGACTGCCTCTCGTATAAGACCACCCAAAATTTTCAAAGTTTGAAATGATGCTAATATTTTTTCTTCATCTATTGTAACATTGCTTATGAAAAAATAACCTTGCCAACTGCATTTGACCCAGAAACAGAACTCGGAAGTTGAAATATAGCGAATCTATTGTTTAAATACATCTGGAAATTCATATCGGGAAATTATTGGTGAAATGTTCCAAGACTGCAGATCATAACGTTCTGACCAAGGATGAGGACGTACTGGACAAATACAGGGAGATTCAAAAGTTACTGTGCAGTAGTGCATGGAAACTTGTATTTTGTGCCGAACTGAAGATCTCAGAAAGAAAAGAGAATTCAACTGAAGCTTTGCATGCAAAAACACAGAATGCTGATCTTGATTGTTGCTCTGCTTCATGGCAAACTGAAGATCTCAGAAAGAGAAGAGAATTCAACCTCCAACCAGCCACTGCACAGTAACTTTTGAACCACCTTGTACTAAACAACCGAGATGAACGAGGCCTTTGACCTCTTGCAGCAAATGAGCAGACGTCCCACATGCCAAATTGCTTCTACTTACACAACAGTTTGGAGAAGCCTCCAGTCCAATCGAACAGTCATTAGTAGGGTTCAGATTTATGCAAAAATATACAATAAAACGACTCAAGTAATGAATCTTTGTATTGTACAGGGTGTTTCTAAATTATCTCCCGTATTCTACACGTTTATTACTCAAAAACTATTACAGATTGGACTAGCATTTTGTTGCGGTTTAATGCATGAACAAGTAATCGGATATTTTTTTTCCACTGAAGACACCATTATCGCTGCAACCTACCTAGATATGCTGGAGAACTACCCAATTCCACAGTTGGAAGAACTGCAGCCCAACATAGTCTACCAACAAGATGGAGCACCTCTTCACTGGAGCCTGCAAGTTAGGCAGTGCCTTAATACGAACTTTACAGGACAATGGATTGGAAGGGATGCGCCGACACCATGCATGTGAGGCCATGGCTGGTTCTCATTTTGAGCATCTTTTATAAAGCTTCAGTGGATTCACAGTTCCATAATAAAGGTGTGCACAGTGCATATTTACTCGTGTTTTCATGTGCACTCGCTCCCCTGATGCGAACCCTCTGGATTTTTTCTTCTGGGGATATGTGAAAGACAGAGTGTACAAGACCAGCGTTGATGACATTGAAACTCTCAAGAACAGAATAATTGAAACAATCGCTGAAATCACCCCTGAAATGCTAGCCCGAACACTGGAGGAAATCGAGCTTTGCTTTGACGTCCTTCACGCCATAAATGGGGGGGAGACATTGAAATTTATTAAGGCATGCTAAGAAACTTTGAGTTTTTCTTTGTGAATAAAAAAAAATCACGTTAAAATCTGTGATAGTTTTTGAGTAATAAACATGTAGAACACAGGAGATAATTTAGAAACACCCTGTACTTCTTAACATTTATTGAGACCTTAATGTAATTCCTCTCAATGTAAACTTGAAAAATGCAGGAATAAATATTTGCACTACATTATAGAGTAAGGCCTCTATAAATCTCTAAATATGCACCAAAGATATACTTTCACACATTGCTTTCCATTTGGACCACAATTAGAGATGAAAAGTGGATCTTCCAATAAGACAGTGCCCCTTGCCATGCTGCAGTTTCCACCACCAATTGGCTTAAGGATCAGAAAATCAATGTTATCTCTGGCCATCACAAAGTCCAGACCTACTTCCTGTTGATAGTGTGTGGCGTTATAGTGCAAAAGGTGTATCCCCTTTTTCATTACTTCCTGTATCGATTCTTTGATTACTTTCCTGCAGATGGTATCATTCCAATTCCCATTACCGTATTTACCCAAATATAGAGGTTGAGTCAAAAGTAGTGGCCGACTCAGAAAGGGGGGGTGGGGGGAATTTACCTGGGCGAAGACCATTTACCACATGGGTATATTGCAGTTTATTAAGAGAAAAGAGTGGAAAGAAACGTCAGTACGAATTTGAATGCCATAGACATTGTGCCACCTGCGTCAGCCAGTGTAAAAATATGGCAGAAAAATTGGTGATACGCAGGCTCCTTTGTCACTATTGGAAAAAGGGGACCAGTGCACGAGCAGTAGCCGCAAAAATTTGCAGGGTGGAAGGTCAGGGTTTGACCAATGAACGGACAGCACGACGGTGGTTCTCCCGCTTTTCGTCTGGAGACATGGGCCTGGAAGATGCGCCCAGGAGTGGAAGACCCAAAGAAGTGGATGACGCAGCCCTACGGCAACAAGTGGAAGCCAACACAGGCAGCACCACCCGTGGAATAGCGGTGGACATCGGGACATCACAATCAAGTGTGGTTCGACATGTGCACGCCATGGGAAAGGTCAACAGGAGCTGCCGAGTTGTGCCCCACGAGCTGACACCTGTGCAAGCACAACAACGGGTGAAGGTGTGTCGTCAACTGCTGGAAAAAATCGAAGTTCTGCCACATCCATCTCTTCCGATCCATGGCACACTTCCTGCATGGACGGTGCTTCGCCAATATCAGTGAGGTTGAAGACTCCATGCCAAATCTAATGGACGCATTTTTGGAAGCAAAAGTTTTTATAAGGCAAGATTTTCATAACTGTGTACAATATTTCTGGCCTGAGAGGCATTGGAGGTAAGCAAAACTGATATTTATACAGTAAGACAATTTTTACACAAGCAGATTTAATTTATGTATGCACTTTCAGGAATGCCTTATGTCTAAGTTTATCAAATGTTAATAGTGCAATTGTTAATACGCATTACCTCTCCGTGGAAAATTAAAATCTGGAAAAACGTGTCCATCAAAAGAATTCTATCTGGTTGAATGGAACTGGTATCTAGAAGAACAGGTTCTGGTTGCCCGTGGAATGAATAAGAGTACAAAATAGGTTGGATCATAATTAGCGACTGTGTCAAATCTTCACGCATTAACATGTGGCTGGGGAAAGAAAAAAAATAAATTAAGATGTACCAATGTTATTCTAAATTAAAACGAACCAAGAAAATTTTTATTTAAAAAATGTTCTTAATAAAAAAAAAGATACCGATAAAAAGAAGTTTCATCAGGACTGTTGTTAAAAACTTGCAAAAAATGGGAACGCCGAAGATGGAACATAAATTGAGGGTACAAAGTAAAGTTTTCTGGAAATCTGAAAGAACTTGGGTCATCCTTATTATATTCGCCAAATTTCTGACACTGTAAAAAATAATAAGATCTATAATCAATCTCAAAACGTTTTCCTTAAAATCACCAAATGGTTTTAAAATTGGAAAAAAAGAAAGCCTAAAATTCATAAATAAAACAAAGAAAGCTTCGTACCAAACGAATAAGCATTCGATCCAGCCACCGTAGTACATCTGGTCCATCGTCACTTTCTGCTCGATAGCCAGCTATTCGTGCCATTAGCACGGCTGCAGCTTCTTGGTCAAAGGAAGCTGATATGTGATGAATGCTTGTCGATGCATCTGCCCAACTAAATTCAAATTGCCAGTGATTCAGTCAAACATTATACAAAACAAATACCCCTCCAAAACAAGATATGCTCTTCATCAATTTCTTAACATCCAGGATATCATTAATAGTTATCAAGCATAACAATTTCTTACCTTCTTGCTATGGTCGTAACACGAACACGCTTTTGGCCACTTGAATGCTGATACTGTGTAATTAATTGAACGAACCCTCTTCTTCCTTGGGGAATTGGTGCTGCATGCTACAAAGTAACAATAAGACAGTCAAATTGGACAAACAATAAAATCGCAAGCATTCTTTCGTTTATATCCAAGCATACACAATGCATTATACATGTATAAAGTGATGTCTATGAAAACAGTCCATAAACTAACTACTTTTAGTGCTACCCAGGAATAACGACATGGACATACGTAGTAATTTTCTGTTCCCTTCGGGGTGCTTTATTAATGCAAGTCCCCTCGCCTCTCACCATTGGGTACTTTTCATTGCCTAAGCCATTTGCAAATATCAAATGTTTTATAGTAAGTGCTCGAAATGCACACCTTGTTGGATCTGACAATGTCCTATTTGATGGTAAAAGCCAACTACAGCATTTCGAATGAAGTTGGGCTCAAAAAGTGCAGTTTCATCAATGATCCTTTGTCGAAGTCATCTAAAGTGGTTGGCTTTGTTTTGTAGACGTGGCTTTATCGGTGACTCCAGAGAAAGTAGTCCAATGGGGACAAGTCAAGGGAATGAGGTTAGCCCCTTCTTCCAATTCATCGTTCAGGAAATTGCATGTCCACAAAACGTTGAACAGTTAAAGCAAAGTGCAGTCCTGCATCATCTTGCTAAAACCATGTATCGTTGAAGTTATCCTCTGTAATCTCTCTGATTGCTGAAACTACCTGATTCCGCAGCATATCCTCATACTTTGCAGCATTCAAAGTGCATTGTTCAGCACTCCTGCCCAGATGTTCAATTTTTTTAGGATATCGCATACGAGCTTCAAGCGACCAGTGGGAATTGATGTCAGACCAAAATCTGCAGTTATGTCTGTTGACGTGACTGGATAGTTCAAAAGTGGCTTCATCAGAAAAAAACAATGCTGGTGAAAACATCAATTCGTCTCACAAAAATCCATAGGGTGATCAAAGTCATCTTCATTCAATTTTCTTCAAATTTCTGTCCGCAGCCACGGACTGTTGTCATGTATTTAAACAGGTTTCTGGGTACGGAGATGAGGATCTTCAGTGAAGAACAGTGCAACGTCAACCTGATTTTGGTCGACTAGGAATTTCACGATGTTTGAATTTCCGTTTACTGGAAGTGCCTCACGGTGCGCCCGACAGTGGATCTTGAAGTAGGATTGTTTGGATCACTAAAATATTCATTAAATAGCACCCTTACTTCAGCATACGACCTTTGACGATCACCCCATCCTCGCATCATCAAAATACTTATATTTTCTGGGAATTGTGCGTAGAGTGGTGTGTGTTTGGATTTCGTGACCCTGAAGTGTCTGGTGTCGTTGCCTATGGGGTTACTGCTCTCCCCTCCAACCCGAGGTACACTGCGATATAGGCATCGCCGGAGCTTGGGGCGTCAAAGGAGGGCGTGACACCTTCTTGTGCTGCTCTAGCACGATCGTGGGCCCAGGTGTGCATGATAGTTATAGTTTTGCACAGCAGCTACGTAGCTCCGTTTGTGTGCATAGTGTGCATATGTGAAATCCCATGAACATTGGCTTCGAAACAGTATTTAATTAAGGACTGATACATCGGCGAGGACTGTGTTATGCTGTCCTAGCAGCAGTTAAGGTGTTGTTGTTATATTCATTTAACTGTAATTACAATTTGAGTTATTCTGTTTGTTTATTCTTTTGGAGCCCCGATTTTTCAAAACTATTTATCCTAATTCTTATGGTAATTTGTAATCAGTATGTTCAGTATTAAAATGTTTTTGTCCCATAATAGCACTGCATCTGTTCTTTGACCAGTTAACATCTCCCTCGCAAGTCTAAACAACCCTGTCTTACCACGTGTGGGTAGCTATCATTGTGGGTCCCTCGAGTGGTACCCTCCCCTACGCGTGGAAGGTACTGTCTTGTATACAATTAATATTCAGATGTTTTACTTCATGCTCGATTTTTTTGATAAAATAAAGAAAATAAATTAGTTACCTGATTAACAACTTCAAAAAAGAGCCCTACAGTAGTTTGCGGAGTCAGCCCACAGAATTTCCACTGGCACGTTCCTCCCACACCTAACTCCGAGTCAGACACACATGGACTTTTTATGTTCATTGAAACACATGGACCAATGGCACCAGACACTTTCACTTCCCTTGATGTCTAAAATTTAATAATTTATAAATATTTAGCAAAATTTCAAGAAATTTCAAGAATAAATTCAATAATCGAGCAATGTACCTTGACTTCCAAAATGCCATTGAAGGCCATTTTAAATTCGCCCTTAACATCTTTGGAGAACACTCTCTGAAAAGTCTGCTTGAAGAGTGACGAATTAAATGAATCACCCATGACCATATGGCCTCTAAAAAGCAGTTATTGATCAGTGGTTAGTCATTACAATGAAATACAATTATAAAATGGACCAATTTCCAGACTCTTATCTTACCCAGTAAAATTACAACAATATTTCATCTCATGCAGACCAGTCTGGTCCAAAGCACATGAATAAATATCGATTATATGTCCATTTGCAGCTGATCGCTGAGAAAGATTATCATAGTGCTAGAAGAGGAGGAAAAAAAAAAAAAGTTTCAATATTGGAATATTTATTGCAGTAAATTTAAAATTCAATAATCAGATTTCACACCTTATTAGCTTTCTTCATATATTTACAGTCATCTTTCTCAATGTCGTGGTGTGAACGTATAGGCTGCTTGAGGTCATCATTAACCACCATGCCGGGTCCCTGGGAACATGGGCCACCAATAAAGAGCATGATGCGGGCCCCGGTATTGGGATATGTGCACTAAAATATACAAAAAGAAACAAAATTTAAAAATAATACAAAAACCATAGCTCAGATTTATCACAAGGGGCTGAATGTATGAAAAACAAGATATTATAGAATAACTGTGCACCTCTATAAACCAAAAACATTATTGGGGATTATCATGGGGAGTTTTCACAAATATCTTAAGTACAATGGGATGATTGTAGTAGTGTAGAAGTGAGGGATGGTCACAAATTAGTTTTCACAATTCTTGTCACATTTTGTGAACCAAAATGGTTGATACAGTAGCTGAACAAATCAAACAAATGCATCTGAACAAATATTCACTCAGTTGCATATATACAGGGTGTCCTATTTTAAGTAATATTTAAAAAACACGTTTAGTATTTATTTGCAAGTATCATCTTGATATAGAAAAAAATGACAATTTTTTTATCATCTTAATCTTTATATGAAAGCCTGGACCTTTATCTAAAGGATGGTTATAATTAAAGTTCTCCACTTCCACGCGGGCTGCAGACCGCGTTATTGCATGGATAGTGATGAAACTTTGCGTATGCAGAACAAGGGGACGAGAATTCTAATGGAAAATTTATTAGTGCATACAGCTGTCATCAGGGGAAAAAACTGGTGCTGTATGCAAAATCACAATGCGTCTGTGAACCACCAATCTGCATAGGTCACCATGCTATTGGGAAAGAAAGAAAATGCATCCTGGTGAGGCTCTATTATCAGAAAAGCAGCAATAGTGCACCAGCACTGCGAAAATATCGGCGTGTGAAGGGATTGCAAACAGGACCCATGACGGCAAGAGGTTCACAAAAGATGATGCAGAAATTAGAAGAGACTGGGGAGTTAGGTTAATTAGAGACCTTAATTCATATGACTTCTAGCTGTGGGGAAACCTAAAGGACTGTGTTTATCATGGAGACGTACAGACCTTGCCTGAACTGAAAGCCAACATCATTAGTCATGTTGCAGCTAGAGACACTTCGTGCTACTGCCGAGCACGGTGTCCTGCGCTTTCAGTCTCCATTCCCCACCTTTTCCCCTGGTGGCAACCGTATACACTAATAAATTTTCCGTTGGGATTCTCTTCACCATGCCCTGCATAGCCTATACACAAAGGTTCATCACTATCCATGCAATAACGCAGTCTGCAGTTCACACAGTAGTGGGGATCTTTTAATTATAACCACCCGGTAATTTTCAATATAATTTACATCTATACAGGGCAATTTAAAATGATGGACCGGATTTTAGAAGTTTACTCTGTGAAATCTCATGACTATATCGTATTGTGAGACATGTACTATGAAAGGTAAATGTTCAGGTTTATTTCAAACACATCAAATCACAGGTGTTCTATGTGAGCGCCTTGCGTAATCTAACACACATCAAGCTGATACTCTATCTCCTGCCAAACCTTTCAAAGCATATCGCGGTCAATATCACTAATGGCTGCAATGGTGGTGCGTACACATGATTACAAACCCCCACAGGAAGAAGTCGTGGGAACAAGGTGGCCAACGAAGGAGGGGTCAATCCCTCAGAGATACATGGTCTATCTAACATTGTTCCAATGCCCCATTGAGTGGAAACTAAACTGTGAAAGTTAACCTTTTGAAGCACATTCTCACATTACGATATGTTCACTAGACATCACAGAATAAATATCTGAAATCGGGTCCATCATTTTGACTTGCCCTGTATTAAGGCACTTATCATACGACCAGCTTCTGGATATCATCCTCCTGGAAATCAGCAGCCTGATTTGCTACCCACTCCAGCATGAAGTTGCACAAAAACAATCTTTTATCCCGAAGGGGATAAGTTAAGCCAAAATGTCACTGGTGATGAAACATGGCTTGCTCGTGTTACACTGAAAATTCATGTGCACTGTGTTTTGGGATAGGCAGGGTGTTTTGCTTGTGGGTTTTTTGCCAGGCGACCAATTTCTCTGGGGATGGAATTCAGAAGCTGGTTGTACGATATACTAAGCACCTTAATGTAAGTGGAAATTTTGTTGAAAAGTAGATTAAGGTCTAGGTTTTCATATAAAAATTAAGGTGTTAAAAAACTATCATTGTTTTTTTTATATCAAAACTATACTTACTTAAACACGCCTCGTATCTCAAAAATGATTAACTTTAAACAAAAACATTTCAGAGAAAAGTTGCAGAGTTTCAAAGTGACAACCAGACACACACACTACTTTTTAAGAGATGGTTTAAGATTATTTGAAAGTCATCTCTGATTTGTTAAATGGCAAAATATATTCAATGATGTTTTTGACATTGTTGAATTCATATAGTCTGTAGTTCTGCAGCCAATTTTTTTCTAATCTTCCGAATTTGACTTCACATACGGATAGAACATAAAAAAGAAGTAAAGGTTCCCATCGAAAGGCACAAAAGCTCCCACATAGATATGACGTGTGCTTGTTGTACTTTTTAGTTTTGCTGCTCTATCCAAATCTGAAGTCAAAATCAACAAATTTCTATTAAAAAAGAAAAAAAAAACTAACCTGGCAACAGAACGACAAACTTTGTGAATACAGTAATGAAGCTTTTAATTAACATTGTTCTGGCAACCCAGTATTACGCATTCTTATTACGCAACCAAATTATATTTTTATTAACTTTTATAATAATTAACAAAGAAATTTTTTTTTTTACATAAAATGTTCAAAAGTACCCTCATTTGCATCAATACATATAATGTAATGGATGCAGAAATTGTTGTAGGCATTCAAAAGAATATTTTGCGAGATGTTCGCATGAGCATATCTTATACGTTGCTACAGGTCAGTCGATATTTGTGAAAACCACGTTCTTGACATGTCCCCCTGAGGGAGGAAAAAAAAATAAATCGGGGGAGAATAAGTTCTGGCAATCTCGAAGGCCTGAGAATGGATCCACAGCATCCAATCCAGCACTGTAGGAAATTATCATTTAGATGGTTCTAACTGGTCCTGTGGAGATGTATCATCCCGTTGGAACATTTTTAATTTCGTGTGAAGATCTAAGTCTTCAAGCAAATAAGGGATTCATTTTGACAGAATATCCTTATAACATGCACTACTGAGGGCTTCATTAAAGAAATGCGGTCCAATAAGATAGCTATTTATAATCCCGCACCAAACATTTGTACTCCATTTGTGTTAGTGGGATTTTCAATACACCAATAGTGGAAATTGTGGTTTATTATTCCGATATGAAAAGTGGCTTCATTGCTAATCTTTTGCAAACATTTTAATTTGTTAATTAAAGATAAAAAATCAATAAAAATGTGATTTGTTTGATTTAATTTTATAAGAAAATAAAACTCTGAAATTATGTGGTGAACCAGATTCTTTTAATTAAGATACATTTCCCATTTAAAAATGAAGAGTTGACTTGGAAAACCATAGTTACAGGGAAGTACAAGATTGCCCCCTTGAAATGCTGCAACTTCTATCTGAAACATTTTTCTTTAGCATTTTGGTTTGAGATATTTGGCTGCATTACCTAAAATGGGATACTCAATATTTTTTATCGTTTTATTCCATTTTCTGTCCTTTGCAAGAAGTTATTTAATCATAGCTTATTTTAACTTACACGACTTTTATAAAGGTGCACGAAGATAATCTGAACTTCTAACTAAAACAAATATCTTATTTCACCTTCAAACCTTGTGCTATTTGCATTTACCACTTTGCGTTATTTCATGCACCACCACTCTTTTAATCTACCCTTCCACCAAATGTGCATGCAAAATTGTTATGGCACAAATTCATCCAAATTTTAAATGTTGCAAAACATGTTCTTGTCATTCACACCAACAAAAAGACAAAACACATATGAAGGATAGTAAAAATCAAAATTTCCACAGTTCTAATTCCTCTAGCAGATCACAAAACTATGAAAGATCATAAATATCTGAACCCGATATTTTTAAAATAATGAAAGTAAAAAAACTCCATATTAATTTATCATTCAAAAACCAGCGTCATAACGTCATAAATTTTAAAAAAAAAAAAAAAAAAATTCGGTGAAACTGCACACAAATATTTCTATACAGTTGAGGACCTCAAATCCAGAAACCACAAATCCAAATGTCAATAATTACTTTAACTGTATAACTGAATACAATATCTGAATAAAAGGAAAACACAAAAAATTTTTTTAATGACTCAGATGTACATTTCGGAATTCATAATTCCTTCATCAG